>ML295050.1:32293-46611 GCA_005239495.1 Nicotiana undulata | reverse complement strand
ACCTCCCAGGATCGTCGGAATACGGATCCGGGTAAGTTTACTCAAAATGTTGACCAAAGCCAACTATAATCCAATTTTAAACTCTAGAAATTACTATTTATCATATTTTCACATAAAAGCTTTCCGGTTTCACGCCCGACTGCACACACAAATCAAGGTATTTAAAATTAGTCTTTTTATGGCTATTAAGACAAGAAAGAAGTCTAAATTCATAAAATGACCCCTTGGGTCATCACACATTGATGTCATACTTAAGCGAGTAGAAATGTTTAAATGGAAAAGGCTAAAATGTAAGACAAGTATACTTGTTGAGGTATTATGCCAATAATAATAAGTTTGGTAGAAGATAATTGAGAAAGATATATTCTTGAAAATAATGGTCAATAAGCTATATATAATACAATATAATATATTTGATGTATTTTTGACTAATAAATATAATTATTTTTATATTTTGCCCCAAAAAAAATTATTTGACTAACATAAGAGAATGGAAACTTTAAAAAAAACAATATATAATATATTGATTTTTCTGTACCTAGACCCTGAACAAAGCAAAGAGAGGAAAGAGAACAGAGAAACAAATTCAACTACTTTATATTTTGATTTAATTAACAACATAAAAGAGGAACGAAGAATTGAAAAACAATTTCTCCTTTTCCTCTTCCTTTCCTTTCCTCCAAGCTAGCATTAATGAATTAAAAAACCATATTGGCATCAATTGGTAGGAAAGCCAGGAATCTTTTATTTTTTTTATTTTTAAGAACACGGAGTTTACCACATTTCTTGACCTTCTAGATACCATTTATTGTTTTTATTTCCCAATTTTTATTTTCGGTGCATACCCACTTCTTTTCTGTATATAAAGTGGGTATTGGCTGTTCTGTTCTTCCTACAAAATTAAATTGCAAATTGTGCAGTAATATACTTTGGGTATAGCTTTGTTTGTATTAAGAGCAATAGGGTCTTCTATTTCTTGATTTTAAATTCATAAAGTTGTGATTTTTCTTCGGAATTTGGATATGAGCATGGCTGAAGGGGGAGAAAAGGCAAATGTGGTAGTGATTGGAGGTGGAGTTGGTGGTTCCCTTGTTGCTAAAACCCTTCAAAATGATGCCAATGTTTCATTAATTGATGAGTAAGTATTTCTATCATTCTTTATTGATTTTTATCATGACTACTTATTAAGTTAATTTCTTATTAGTTGATTAGTTTGAATAAACTGAATGAATGAAATGGAACAGGAAAGAGTATTTTGAGATTACATGGGCAAGCTTAAGGTCTATGGTTGAACCTTCTTTTGCTAATAGATCAGTGATTTCTCACTCTGAATACCTTCCTCACGCGAAAATCATTGCATCAGCTGCAGTTGACATCACAGAAACTGATGTATTGACAACACAAGGCAGCCGAATTCCGTATGACTATCTTGTTGTTGCCACTGGCCATACACAAAGGGGTGCTTCTACGAAAACTGAGAAGATCAGTCAATATCAAGCAGGTATTGGTTCAATCTACGCGTGATCTATAAGTGACAAGTTTGAGCCGTGTAATCAGTCACTGATGCTTGCATTAGGATAAACGGCCTACATCACACCCCCTTAGGGTGTAGCCCGTCCTAGGACCCTGTGTGAAGGCGGGGTGCTTTATGCACTGTGCTGCCCTTATACTAACCTTAACGAGTTCAAGGGTTTTCTGGTAGGTTGTTGAAGACTCAAATGGTGATGTATTGCCATCAGTTCACCAACGAGTTGTCTTGCTTACCATATCATACTTTTGAACATGCACAATTCCCGTAGTTTAGATTGACATTTTACCTATATTATAGATGTGCATTTTATCTTCAAGTTGTTTGCAGATTTGCATTACTTCAAATAACCATATAATAGTAGAGAACTTTGAGAAGGGGGCTAAGGTATATGGAAAATAAAGGAACAAAGAGAAAAGTGAATCACAATTTTCGTTTTTCTGTTTGGGAGCCTATCAGCCACAGAGGCTAAAAGAAATTCTTAGCTCCGTTGTGTCAGCCCGGCTGGCTGGATGTTATATTACTTTTAGTATACCACTTTTTTTTAAAAGTCAAGTATACGACTTGTATACTTGACTTAAATCCATAATACTAAAGTATTACCTTATCAAGAAAAGAAAATAAAGAGAATGATAGTGCTCGGGAAAGGAGGATGACTACTTACCTACAAACGACTGAATTATCACGGAAGAGTTGAGTAAAACAAATCAAGCTTTCCATTGTTCAGTAGACCAGGCTGAAACTGCACATGTTTCGTGGTATATGTAACTTGTGCTTAACTCTTATTTCTTGGTTTTCAGAGTATGAAAAGATAAAGGCTGCTGACTCCATATTAATAGTTGGAGGAGGGCCAACAGGTGTGGAGCTGGCTGCTGAAATTGCTGCTGATTTTCCTGCTAAGAAGGTGACGCTGGTGCACAGGGGATCAAGATTGTTAGAATTTGTTGGAGAAAGTGCCGGCAAAAAGGCACTGAATTGGCTTACTTCAAAGAAAGTTGAAGTCATCTTGGGGCAATCTGTCGATCTTAACTCTGCATCAGATGGTGTTTACAAAACATCAGGCGGAGAAACCATAGTTGCTGATTGCCATTTTGTCTGCATTGGTACACCATTTGGTTCAGCATGGTTAAAAGAAACTATCTTAAAGGATAGTTTGGACAGTCGTGGGAGGCTAATGGTTGATTCAAATTTGAGGATCAAGGGTCACAACAATATCTTTGCTATTGGGGACATCACTGATATTCCGGTAAGTCGATCAAACCTTCTTCGATCTCTGTAAACTTTGGTTTCATCCCAGTAAAGCTTTAGACGTTAGTGCCCTTCTCCCATGATAAATATGAAAAAGTATACTTCAACAACTATTCAAGAACTTTTGTCTATGCATCCTCTGTTCCTGATTCCCCTTATACTCATAGCCCCGGCCTGGCGCTAGAGCTTCAACGATTTACTTTTTCTGAGATTGTAGCAGTAATAAATGATGAATTACTAGTAAGTTCTTTTTATGCTGAATCTCCCTTTCCCCTTATTTTAGAACAAAAGAGAAAGAAAAAGAGTGTTGTATGTCCACTTTTCATCATAACATGACTTACCTATATTTGTGTATGGTGTTTATAGAGCTAACAACCTGCTAATGCTACGTAAGTACTTGAATCGCAGCTTTAGGAAACATGAGCGAAATATCGCTATCTCCAATGCATTTCAGTATTAACTTTAACTGCTTGCTAATCTAGCTGCAGCTATTTGTTCATTGTTACTTTTCCTTCCTCTCCTTGTATAGAAAAGCCCGTGCTAGTAACTAGACTTGGCTAATATTACATATGCAACTGGATAACTATTAGACCAATAAAAGCTCCAAGAGATTGTATTAGCTCTTATGTCATAAGATGCATTTTATTTGCAATACATCCTTACTTTGTGATGGTGAAATTCAGGAACTTAAACAAGGATATTTGGCTCAAGAACATGCAAAGGTAGCTGCCAAGAACATGACATTGTTAATAAAGGGAGTGGAAGATGATAACAAATTGGCTGTGTATAAGCCAGCGACTAAGGCATTGGCTATAGTTTCTCTAGGGAGAAAAGAAGCAGTGGCCCAATTTCCTTGTTTGTCAATTGCTGGACGCATTCCAGGCATGATAAAATCTGGGGATCTCTTTGTTGGAAAGACGCGGAAGGGACTTGGTCTACAGCCTGGTGTTTAGTTCTCTTGTATATCTAGAAATATGTGTGCTGTAAAAGTTAAATGGTTTGATATTTGTTTGTTTGTTTGTTTAAGTTAGATGTTTCTTTTGAGTGGTGTATTCAGTTAGATGGTTCTTCTAACTGTTGTTATCTCGTTTGATTTTGGTTTTCCATCTTATAAAAAACTGTTCTTTTCTTTCAATCCTGATGCTGCAACATAGTTTCCTTAGCAGTAGCTTCATAAATTGACATGCTACACAAAAACTCAGATTTTTACATATATTTTGTACCCATGTAAATACAGCATGATACCTTTCTGTGATATTGATGAGTTTGAAATGTGTACAGAAAAGAATACTTTGAGATCACATGGGCAAGCTTTAGGTCCTATGGTTGAACCATCATTTGCTAAAAGATCAATCATTACTCACTCTGAATACCTTCCTCTTGCAAAAATCATTACATTAGCTGCAGTTGATATCACAGACACTGATGTATTGACAGCCCAAGGTGGCTTGTTGTTGCCACTGGCCATACTCATACTGGTGCCTGGACGAAAACTGAGAAGATCAGTCAATAACATAACTCATATTATGTACTTGTACACATCGAGTAATACAAATTAACTGTTGCTTAACTCGCGTATTTTATTTATTTATTCACAGATAAAGGCTGCTAACTCGATATTAATAGTTGGAGGAGGGCCAACTGGTGTGGAGCTAGCTGCTGAAATTGCTGCTGATTTTCCTGATAAGAAAGTTGTTTTACCAAAAATGTGTTAATCCTTTCTCTAAACGAGTTGATGAACGAAATGAAGAGTTAATCCTAGTTAAGCTTAATGACTGTTAGATCTATGAATTTGATGGTGAATGGGAAAAGTTTATACGCCGCAGTAATGAATGCAAGTCAAAAATGTGTACGATGATTGCTAATGAATGCACAAGGAAATATGTGGATTGAATGCATTCAATGACAATAAATGTAATAATGAAGGATATGTCACCCGAATATTGAATGACTTGAGCCAATCAACTCTTTATGAGCGGTGTGGATGATAGCAAACGTAAATGAATACAAGATTCTTGGATTTTGTAGACGACAAGGTATCTTCAAACTCGAGAATCAATAGAAAAAACAAGTTTTGTATATTCTCAATAGTCAATGTTACAAAGTGTTTCTTTCAGAAGGTTTCCAGATCCCCTTTTCTCTTTTTCTTTTCCTATATATAAGGGACATTCTTTTGAAACCTTAAAAAAGTACGAGCCAAAGAATATTCTAATAGAATATTCTCTCTTCCTGACCTAAACTTATTCTACCGTTACTGTCTATTCTTTTGTTCGGCCAAACGTCGACCACGACAACGAAGCCATCAAGTTTGATCCAAATTTCGGCCAATACAAAAGTGACTCTGGTGCACAAGGGATCAAGATTGACGCCCGCAAAAAGACTCTGAATTGGCTTACTTCAAAGAAAATTGAAGTCATCTTAGGTCAATCTGTTGATTTGAACTCTGCATCGGATGGCGTTTATCGAAGAACCTCGGGTGGAGAAACCATAGTTGCTGATTGTCATTTCATTTGTATTGGATAACCAATTGGTTCAACATGGCTAAAGAAACAATTTTGAAAGATAGTTTGGATAGTCGTGGTACGCTAATGGTTGATTCAAATTTGAATAATATTTTTGGTATTGGTGATATCACTGATATTCCAGTAAGTAAGTCAATCATTTCAGAGGTCACGGATTCGAGCCGTGGAAACAGCCTCTTGTAGAAATGGCGTACGATAGATCCTTGGTCCGATCCTTTCTCGGACTCCCGCATAGCGAGAGCTTAGTGTTGAATTTGACAAGATTAATGTGAACTAGTGTGAACATTTGGAAGCCTCTTTTAAGAGAAAATTGGTAGATGCATTTTTTCATGCATTTACATTGCATGATCACATTTAATGTGATGTCATGCATGACATTATTAAAGCCATTTCCCTTCTATAAATAACAAGTGTTTTTTTCATTTGTAAACATCTGTCACTTGCCTTCTTATCTCCTAAGACATTTGAATTTTTGAATCTTATTTCTCTCTTGTAGTATTTCACTTGTATTTTTGGAGTGAAATAAAGTTTGAGTTGATTGTGTTCGAGAACTAGGCAAACATCACATTTTGCCGAACCTTGTAAACTTATGGTGTATTTTTTATTATTGTCTCAGTTACTATTTATTAGCTACCTTTAAATATAGTAGTTGTGATTTAATCACTCTTTATACATTCGGCTTCCGCAACAACTGGTATCAGAGCTAAGGTTCTATCTGAGTATGCTCTACTCAACTTCCACATCAGAAAAGAATTACTTTGGTGTTCTGTATTGTCAGCAAATAATAAATAGTATATTTAGCAAAAATAAGAGACAAGAAAAATGAAGAGTCCACTTCGAGTGTCAGTAATACGTCGTTGGCCACTTCACTTATGACAAGAATTATGTCAAATGCGAAATTTGCAGTTGAAATTTTTGACGGGTCAGGACATTTTGGGATGTGGCAAGCTGAGGTTCTTGATGTTCTTTTTTCAACAAGGGCTAGATATTGCCATAGAACAAAAGAAACCAGACAATATCGGAGAAGAAGATTGGAATATTATCAACTGTGTTGCTTGTGCTACCATTCGATCTTACCTCGCAAGAGAACAGAAGTATCCATACACAAAAGAAATTATGCAAGTAAATTGTGGAATGCATCGGGGGATAAATTCTTGAAGAAAAACAGTCAAAATAAACTTTACATAAAAATAAAAAAAAATATTACACTTCACATATATTTGTGGTACTACAATGAATGATCATATTACGCTTTAATAAGTTGGCGTCAGATTGCATAATATGGACGTGACTTTTAGTGATGGAGATATGGCCTTAGTGTTATTAAATTCACTTCCCGATGAGTACGAGCACCTCAAAACTACTCTACTTCATTGGAATGATGAAGTATCTCTCAAACAAGTTTGTTCTGCCTTGTACAACTATGAACAAAGAAAGAGAGAAAAGCAAAAGAGTAGAGAAGGAGAAGCACTGGTCGTGAGAGGTCGTTCTCAAAATCAGATGAGAACGAAGAAAGTTGTCCAAAGTTGAAAAATAAGGCCAAACCTAACAATGGGAAGGCTGTCATGGATTCAAATATAGTCGATTGTGATGACTCTAATTTCTCACTAATTACAACTTGGCCATTCAAACCATGTGACATATGGTTGATGGATTCAACTTGTAGATATCATATGTGTCCCAACCAAGACTAGTTCGTTGATTTTCAAAAGGGATAATGTAGAGTTATTCACACCGCAAATAACAATCCTCTTACCGCATATAGTATTGGTTCAATCTGATTAAGAAAACGTGATGGATTGATGAGAACATTAACAGATGTTCGATACGTACCAGGATTGAAGAAAAATCTCATTTCTATAGGAGTCCTAGAGTCAAAGGGGTTCAAAGTCGTTGTAGAAAATGGGATAATGAGAATATGCTCCGGGGCACCAGTAGTAATGAAGGAAATTCAGAGAAATTTTAACATGTACCACTATCACGGTAGTACAATTATTGGGACAATAACAATGACATCCAGTGATGACTAGGAGGCAGAAGCAACCAAGCTATGGCACATGCGCTTGGGACATGCTGAAGGAAAATTCTTAAAAGTTTTATTAGATAAAGGATTGTTAAAAGGAGTAAAGACTTGCAATTTGGAGTTTTGTGAGCATTGTGTCAAGGGAAAACAAACAAGGGTTAAATTTGGAACAACTATCCATATTACTAAAGGTATTCTAGGTTATGTTCACTCTAATGTATGGGATGCTTCCAAAACACCTTCATTAGGTGGGAAATTAGTAACCTTTATTAATGACTTTTCCCGGAGAGTGTGAGTGCAAACTTTGAAAACCAAAGAAGAGGTAATGGGAATATTTCTCAAATAGAAGGCGATGGTAGAGACTCCAACGGGCAAAAAGATAAAGTGTCTTCGCACTTGTAACGGTGGAGAATACAAAAATTATCTTTACAATAAGATTTTTAGATTTGTGAAGATGATAGCATTTTGAGATATTTCACCGTCAGAAATACGCCACAACAGAACAGAGTGGCAGATGTATGAACCGGACTTTGCTGGAGAAGGTTCGGTGTATGTTATCCATGCTAGTTTGGGAAAAGAATTTTGGGTTGGGGCAATAACATATACATGCCACTATTAATCATCTACCATCTGTCTCTATTGGTGGCAAGACACCATTTGAAAAATGGTATGGACAACATGCTAAAGATTATAATTTTTTGTATGTGTTTGGCTCAATTGCATACTATTATGTGAAAGAGTCAAAATTGGATCTGAGAGCAACGAATACTATATTTATGGGGAATACTTCGGGAGTCAATGGATACCAATTATGGTGTCTAGAGACAAGAAAAGTTATATTCAGCAGAGATGTTACCTTTAATGAATCTTCCATAACAGATAAAGTGACAGTTGAAGATGTCAAACAAACTAACGGTGCTTCAAAGCAGGTGGAGTTTAAGGAAAAATTAATTTCTCCAACACATGGAGAAAACGAGGAAACAATAGAAGATTTTTCCCTCGAAGAAGCGACAGCAGAGAGGAGATTCCAATTCAGTAATCTCAACAACAACTTGAATCAATAGCAACCAGCAAGCCAAAACAATCAATAAAGAAACATGTTCGTCTCACAGAGACGGTGGCTTGTGCATCCTCAATTATAGCTGATAGTGTTCCTACCACTTATAAAGACGCAGTCCAAAGTTCAGAAGAAGATAAGTGGAAGATTTCCATGAACGAAGAAATGCAGCCCCTTCATTAGAATTGTACATGGAAATTGGCCAATCTCCCGAAGGGCAGGAAAGCAATTGCGTGCAAATGGATATTTGCAAAGAAAGAAGAATTTCCTAACCAAGAAGATGTTCGCTACAAAGCATGATTGGTGGCAAAAGGGTACGCTCAAAAGGAGGGAATCGATTAAAATGAGGTATTTTCTCTAGTCGTGAAACACTCCTTCATTAGACTTTTGTTGGCTTTGGTAGTACAGTTGAATTTGGAAATAGTTCAGTTAGATGTAAAAATCACATTTTTACACGGAGACTTGGAAGAGGAAATCTATATGACTTAGCCAGAAGGATTCAAAGTTGTTGGAAAGGAAAATATGGTGTGCAAACTTGAAAAATCGTTGTACGGATTGAAACAATCTTCTAGACAATGGTACAAACGATTTGACATGTTTATGCTGCGGCAAAAGTACATAAGAAGAAAATACGACCAATGTCTGTATTTGCGCAAGCTTGAAGATGAACCCTTCATATATCTTCTCCTATACGTTGATGATATGTTGATAGCTTCCAAAAGCCAAGAGGAAATTGAGAAGTTGAAGATTCAACTAAGAAAAGAGTTTGAGATGAAGGATTTGGATTAGGCAAAGAAAATTCTTGGCATGGAGATAACAAGATAAAGACATTCAAAGAAACCCTATCTATCTCAGAAAGAATACTTGAAAAGAGTAATAGATCGATTTAGCATGAATGAGAAATAAAGCATCACATTATTTTGTGATAGTCAAGGTGCTATCCAATCAGAAAAGAACCACGTATATCATGCAAGGACGAAGCACATTGATGTTCGATATCACTTTGTACGAGATATTATAGAAGAGGTGGAGTCACGATGCAGAAAATCCGGACTACAGACAACTTTGTCGATATGCTAACAAAAGTAGTGACTGCGCTCAGGTTTTCAACATTGTTTGAACTTGATCAACATTGATGAACTTTGAAGGAGTTGAAGACACAATCAAAATTTATCATTGAGAGAAAATTGAAAGAGTGGAATCTTGCCAAGGTGGAGATTTGTTGAATTTGACAAGATTAATGTGAACTAAACATTTGGAAGCCTCCTTTTAGGAGGAAATTGGTAGACGCATTTTTTCATACATTTACATTGCATGATCACACTTAATGTGATGTCATGCATGACATTATTAAGGTCATTTCTCTTCTATAAATAGCAGATGTTTTGTTCATTTGTAAACATATCTCACTTTGCCTTTTTACCTCCTGAGGCATTTGAATCTTCTTTCTCTCTTGTAGTATTTTTGGAGTAAAATAAAGTTTGAGTTGATTGTGTCCGAGGACTAGGCAAAAATAAAAATTTTCCGAACCTCGTAAACTTTTAATGTTCTTTTTATTATTGTCTCATTTATTAGCTACATTTAAATATAATAGTTGTGATTTAATCACTATCTATATATTCGGCTTCCGCAGCACTTAGTAGTGCACTGGCTGCCCTTCTAACTATTTCTTATTGCATCGAATTTGTTCTTAACTTGTGATGGTGAAATTAAGGTACTTAAACAAAGATATTTGGCTCAAACTCAAAGTCACGCGAAGGTAACTGCCAAGAACATTGCATTGTTAATAAAGGGAGCAGAAGATAAGAAATTGGGTATATATAAGCCAGCCACTAAGGCATTTGCCATAGTTTATCTTGGGAGAAAAAAAGCAGTGGTTCAATTTCCCTGTTTCTCTATTGCTGGAGGCGTCCCAGGCATGATAAATTCTGGGGATTTATTTGTTGGAACGACGCGAAAGGGACTTGGTTTACAGCCTGATATCTAGAACTAGAACTCTCTCTATGAGTTGGTGTGTTAAGAGTTTTTTGCTTCTTCTTTTTAAGCATTTAATGTTGTTTTGAGCTTGATAATTGTTCTTTTTAAGTGTTTTTGTATTCAATTAAATCGTTCTTCTAACCGATCTGTCTCCTCTTGTTATTTTTGTTTTGGATGTTATCGAGGGTGATAAACGGGCGGGTCAGGTCAGATATACGGCTAGTGCAAAAACGAATAAATTATGTTATAACTCTGTATTTGTAAAACAATTCTGGAAATAATAAAATAAATAAACAGAAATGTAAACGCAATGGAAAGTTAATCCGAGCCCACTGAATTCACAGTGTTTCCTTAAGGAATTTAATCCCCTCCTAGTACCCAAGGTTATGGATTATTTCCTCCCAGGATAGAACGAATTTCACACTGGTGTAGTGGTACTTCAAACCCCAGTGTTTCAGCGAACTCAAAGTTCGGTAGCAAATCACACTTACTTGCTTTCTTTGAAGATGAAAGTATGCAGAAAGAAGGAGGAGAACTCAGAAATTAGTATGTAAAATCTGAGAGAATGGACTTGTATTTATAGCCAAAGTTGGGCTGAAATCTGAAGAGGTGCAACTCTCCATAATGGCTGTTTTTGCAAAAACGCCCATAAAGTAAATGCCATGACATAATTGGCTATTTACTCAATAATAAAGAGGGAAAATTGAAGGGTAGTTAATTTTCTGTTACAAAACAGAAAACTAAATTCTGGATAATAACTGAAATGGATTTAATATTAATATTTATTTTAATATTAATATTTTGTTATTAAAACAAATATTTAATAACATTTCTGTTAATATTTACTATTAACAAATAAATTTGGTCCAAAAAATAATCTCTCGATCGATTGACCAAATCCAAATCCAAAGCCGAAGCCGAGGCCGAGCCGAGTGAGCGACGACGACGACGACGCAAGGCTTGCTTTCTTCTCAACTCTTTATTAGCTAGAAGAAGAGCAATTTCTTATATACCCATCAAAAGTCTTTTCCTCTTCCTATGTGGGACAATTAAGGAGGGAAACTCAAATATTACTCAAATATTTTATTTTCCCCTCCATTTCCCATTCACCCATTTTAAGCATTAATATATCATTAAATACTTAAAATCCCAACAAATTATCCGTCCTGACCCATGTTTAATATGGATAGAAAATGAGTTTACCGATGAATAATATGTATGTTCATATTATCCATGACTTCTTGAGAGAATTCTTAATCTACCGAACTTGAGAAACCTTCAATTTGAGGTTTTACAAATATAAAAATTAAACTCATTAGTTATCTATTGCTCATAATTTTTTTTAAGTGGATAATATGGTTCTTATCCATATTTAATGCGTTTTTAAAAAATTCACTGTCCAACCCATTTTTTAGTAAATAATATGAGTGGATAACTATTTTTTAATCCATTTTGTCACTACTAGATGTTATAAAAGAGTGTTTGGCATCATAAATGAGATCATTTTTTTTAAAGGATACGCTACTCCTTTAATTTATCAAAAAATATTTGCATAATATAAACAACCTTTTAAAAAAAACAAAAATAGTTGACAAGCTTTTTCTTTTCTTCTTTTAGGGGTCGTTCGGTTTGAATATGACTTATGCCGGGATAAGTTATACTGATATAATTTATGCTGGGATTAGTTATGTTGGGATTGTTTTTTATTCATCGTTTGATGTGTTGTATTAATTATGACAATTGCATAATTTGTACAAAGAATGTATAAGTTATACCGATGCTAATTACCCCACCCTCTATAAGGTATAAGTTATCCCGATGTTAATTTTAATCTTGGAATAACTTATACCTGGTTTGCTAACCAAACGAAGTATTAAAATGATATTAAATTTTTATACCAATACTATACCTTCTTATACCTTGTACCAAACGACCCCTTGGAGAACTTTTAATGAGAAAAAGAATACTAAAATGAAATATATTCAAATGGAGCGAAACTATAGTAAAAAGGGCATTTGGCAATATCAAATCTTACCGTTAAATCTTTTAATTGAATGGCAGCAATTAAATCATAATCTAATCTTATACTCCCTCCGGTTCATAATAAGTGATCAATTTACTTTTAGTATATTCATTAAGAAAATACTAAATTTTATACAAAAATACCTACTATGATTACCCCTAATTAAACATTTAATGAGAGGAGTAAGAAAACTTTTTAGGGATATGTACATAGGGGTTATTTTGTAAAAACAAATTGAATTCTTTCTTGATTACATAACTGGACACTTATTTTGAACCAAAATGAAAAAGGAAACTGGTCACTTATTGTGAACCGGAGGGAGTAAGAATTAGTTTGAAGTTGCATTTGAGGACGTTATTTAGGGTGTGTTTGGTATAAAGAAAATATTTTCTTGGAAAACAAGTAGTAATCTTATTCATTTTCTGGTGTATGGTACGCAAATCAAGGAAAATATTTTCTGAAGAGTATTCATAAATAATTTTGATACAATAAACATGAAGTCATAAACTTTCGAACCAACAATCTTCCGAACCCACAAATTTCATAAACTTTTAAATCGCAAAATTTTCGAAACTGCGAAATTTCGAACCCGTAAACTTCGAAACACATAAACCTCCGAACTCATAACTTTGGAACTTGTAAAATTTTGAACATGTAAACAAAAAGATGAAAAAAGTAAAACTGAAAATATAAAAAAAAAACATTTTTTTCCCGGGAAGAAGGGGGGAGGGGGTGGGTGGGGGTACAGGAAAAAAACAGAAATTTGAAAATTACAAAAAAAGTATTAAAAAAAACATGTGCGGGAGTGGGGGGGGGGGGTTAGGGTAAAGAAAACAGAAATTGGAATTTTTTATTTTTATTTTTTTGCGGGAGTGGGGGCATGGGAGTGGGTGGGGTGAGGGTGAGTGGATGGTGACGAAAAAAATCTTTTTGGAGAGAGGGCATGGAGTGGGTGTGGGGTGAGTTGGTGAGGGTAAAGAATAGGGTGGGAAAACTTAAGAAGGAGTTTCGAAAAATACTTTTTCTTCTCTTGATAGGGAAAATAATTTTAAAATGAGTTGAGGAGGAAATATTTTCCAAAACATTTAAGCCAATCAAACATAAAAAATTAAAAAATATTTTCCTTTCGTACCAAACACACCCTTATTAGTTAATGAACGGAGTGAAAATCAGGAAAGGCCATTGTTCAAATTTAACATTAAGGTGAACAAAGTCACCCAAAAAGAATGAGTCAAGAAGTTGGAGATTATTCCCTTCAATCCTTTTAATTTGTCAATTCAGCAAATAAATTAGGTTCAAGTATGCCTTCGAGAAATAAGCCGTTAATTATTTTTATCAATTTCAAGCCGTGGAAATTATAACCTCTTGCAGAAATAAAGGGAAAGACTGCTTTAATAGACTTTTGTGGTCCGGCCCTTTCTCATACCCCCGTTCATAACGGGAGCTTAGTGCACCACGCTGACCCTTTTTACTCTCTTATTAGGGATGTTCATGGTTCGGTTTGGATCGGTTTTTCCTCCAAAAAAATATACCAAGTAAATCGTTTCTTAAAATATTGGAACCAAACCAAACCAGCAATTCGGTTGTTATTAGTTTTTCGGTTTTTTCGATTATTTATCGATTTTTTCTTAAATATGAGACATACACTACCAAATACATATTCCACGTCGATTACATTTTCAACTAACACTAACAAACCAATTGTTCTTTGAGAAATCTATCATTTACCATGATATATTGATGATAAATGATTCAAATAGTGATGAATAATTTAATTCAATTAAAAATTAATTATTTTTTACATGAAATAATTCTTGTACTTATTAAAAGCAAATTACTAATCAAACTAGAATGTAAAAGCAAAAAATTAGATAATTGTAATAGCAAAGAACTAAACTTAATATATAAATGACTAATATGTACCATAACATTTTAGAAAT
>ML295050.1:0-32215 GCA_005239495.1 Nicotiana undulata | reverse complement strand
TAAAAATTAATTATTTTTTACATGAAATAATTCTTGTACTTATTAAAAGCAAATTACTAATCAAACTAGAATGTAAAAGCAAAAAATTAGATAATTGTAATAGCAAAGAACTAAACTTAATATATAAATGACTAATATGTACCATAACATTTTAGAAATTTTATATAAAAATATACATATATATAGGTGTAATAATAAATTTAAATAGCTACTTTTATAGTCAGTTTGATTTAATTTTTTGATTATTTTTTAATTAAAACTAAAATCAAACCAACTTTAATCGATTTTTAAAATTCAAAATCAAAACCAAATTAAACCTGAAACATATCAATTTTTTTGATTCGATTTTCGGGTTTGTATGAGCGCCAATCTCTTATCCTTGAAGTCATATAGTGATCATTAACTACTTAGTCAGAGATAAGATCTTAAACGGCATATAGATAGAAAGTACAACAGGAGTATTACAATTGGGACCCACGGAGCCAGCCCTAATTACACATTACACGTGATAAACACGTGCGATAGCTACGAACAAGATTTCCCCAAATTCAACGACTCAAACTGATTTTCTCTGAAACTTCGTCCCAGAAACTTGTTCAGCTAAGTCATCGAATCCGCGCAAAGTACAAATTCAACATCTTCTCCCGATTCCGAATCCAGCAATTTCTCTCTCCCATTCTTACATACACGTTTCTCTACTCGATCTCCAGTTTTCCCAATTCAATCGAAAACCCTAAATCTCATCACAGCAGAGCCGCCGAAGAAGGAGAAGAAGGTTGTAGAAAGATGAGGAGAGTTTTCGGTGTTAAGAAACAAACAGAACCTCCTCCCTCCATTCAAGACGCTTCCGATCGGGTATCGTACCTAAACTCCTTAATTACTCCAATGCAGTCGTTAATTGTAGCTTGATTGTTATAATATAGTATCTGTTTTACGATAAGGATATGGAAAACTTGTTTTGCAACTTAACCAGGCATATACATATACACCAAGTTTAACTAATTCTAAACAAGCTTGGTATACTTTTGCTTAACGTCATGTTCAAAACAAAATTTAATTTAACCCATGATTTAAGTGATAACAGCTGAGCAAAAAAGAATAACACGTATCATGCATTTAATGGTTTGGTGTATACACTGATTTGCACAAAATTGGTTTATTCAAAATAATTTGTTTGTTGATGCTTCAATGTACTGTGGTTGTTTTTAGTTTTGCAAATTTTTTGTCAGACACTTGCCCAAGTATTGCTCAAAGGTATATGTATATGTTTACAGAGGTATATGAATGCTATACTCCTTTAACTGGGTGCACAAGAAGGTTTCTTCACATTCATATGATCTAATAACGGTACAGGCAGATAGCATGTTTGGTCAAGCTACTAGGAAGCTGCAAGTGCTTATTTTGGAGAGTTAGGGTGTTTGACCAAGCTTTTAGGAAAAATATAAGTGCTTTTGACAAGTAGCAGAAGCTATTTTTCAGAAGCTAAAAAAGTAGTTTTTCCGTAGAAGCACTTTTGAAAACTTGGCCGAGCACAAATTGCTGCTTTAATATTTGAGAAACTGCTTTTCAAATTGATTAGTCAAAAAACAAAATGTTGTTTTCCAAAAGTACTTCTTCAAAAACCAATTATTGAAAAAAGCACTTTTCAAAGGAAGCAGATTTTGGATGCTTGGCCAAACAGGCTAAGAGTATTGTGCTTTTCAATGGTTATCTATTTGGTGTTGTGTAAGCATTGTGCTTGTTTCTTCTTCAACTTGTGGGGCATTGTATTTTGTGAGCTAGCATGCGTGACGTTTCATACCAAAGTCATTTCTAAACTTGTTATATTGTCAAACTTATTGCTTTCATGCAGATATGGTTGTTTTTTCATTTTCGGTTAAAGTTAGACTAACAATTTTTTTCCATTTCCTTCGAACAAGCCCTCTGATCTCTCATGCGTGCGTACTTTTCCATCGAATTCGTTATGCCTTGGATGATGAATGAATGATGTGTATCTTTCTGAGAGCTAGTGGCCTTCTCTGTTCTGTATTTTCTATTTTCCTTTTGAACGCATTTTACCAAAGGAATGCTTATATTCATTACCTGATAAAACAATCTTTTCCGGTAAAAAAGTTGTGCTCGTGCTTTGCATCAGATTTCTGATTTATCGGTTCTTATATGTCCAGATCAATAAAAGAGGTGACACCGTGGAGGAGAAAATCAAGAAGCTTGATGCTGAACTTGCGAGATACAAGGAACAGCTGAAGAAGACCCGGCCAGGTCCAGCTCAGGAAGCTGTAAAAGCTCGAGCAATGAGGGTATTGAAGCAGAAAAGAATGTGAGTCTATCCTCTATTTTCTTTAAGTGTACTGTGAGGTTTAAAGCGACTATTGAGCTTCAAATTGACTGCTTTGTGGGCAGGTGCATAGTTGCATTAGAGGTCAAGTAACGTTTAGGTTCTGGGATAAGTGAACTGTATAAACACAGAGAATAAAGTGCTGAAAGAGCTGAAAAAATACATTTGTGTGGGTACATTGATGTAACCATATTATGAGGAAGAAAAACATTGTGTTAGTCACTTTTGACAGATTTTCTCACAAGGGCTAGTTCTTGAAAGGGTTTGTTGTTACTTTGTCCGAAAAAAAGTAAATTAAATGAAACAAAAACTGGTCCTTGTAACAGTTCCGACCTTGGAAACTCACCAACATGCAATCCACTAAAAGAATTTTAAAGTTTAAAAGAAGGAGAAGGAAAAAAGTCTGACTTCTTAAGCTATAGGTGATTACTCTATTAACTCCACCTGGATTTCATATGAAGCAAAAGTAGATGGCCCACTAATGATGGTGAATATTCTGTTTACCTTTATACATTTCTCTACGTTTTGCTTTCTTGTTTAGGGTAGATATTTTCTTTTTTTTCAGGTTGGATAGTTCTTCCAATTTGGGGGAAAACATTTTTTGCTTGTTTGACAAGCTTATAGTTTTTATTTTTATCTATTGTTTAGAATGCATGATATATTTTGTTGAATATTCAACAGGTATGAAGGTCAACGTGACATGCTCTACAATCAGACGTACAACCTAGATCAAGTTTCATTTGCTGCTGAAGGAATCAAAGATGCTCAGCAAACAGTATGTTAAATGGAGTTTATGCTCTTTTTCTTTACTATTACTTTTTTCAGATATCTAGTTTTCTCCCATTTTGTTTATGAATTGCGCAACTCAAAATGGGCAGCTACCTGTAATTATCTTTCAGGTGCCTTAATAAAGTAAAATTCTTTTATACCGTCAGTGTACAAAGGTTAAACTCTTAAAAAACTATTATATGATTACACCTGCAGGATATTTGTCTATTGTTAGTTCTGATAATCCAAGTCTCTGCAAGCCTCAATTAGCCTTTTTTTTGTTTGAAGTTTGAGTACTTAATTGATATTCAAATCTTAACATTCATTTCAAAAGGAACATACATGTTGATGGGAGAATTATTTTCTTTACCCCAATACATTTGATTGAAAATCTTGGTTTCTTGAGGTAGCGTCACTCACAACTCTGATTCAGTGATGAGTACATCGAGTGAATGTTATTTGTGTAAATGAAGGAATACGATTTTAGTCTATTTAACTCACGGTCATCCTGGGTCAATAATTATTAGGTTTTCAAGTCACTAAGGTTAATAATGCCGGACTTTTGGGCTATATCAATTCATGGTAAAGTGTATTTTTTCTTGATGGGGGCCAGCTCAAGGCTTATCAGGTGAACTATTGCCCTAAGTTGCTCCGACATGGCAGTTTAGGTGCCGCACCCGTGTCGACACGACACTAGTATGGGTGTGGGTATGGGATCCGTACCGGATCTGGTCAAACAATTTTGGGTACTTTGACCACGACAGACAGAAAAATTCGAGATGAAATACAATTTTATTACCGAAATCAGAACTAAAACTAGGGTAAATTTGAAGAAAATAGCGTATCTTATCTAGGAAATCAATCTTTTACTTATCTACAACTACAACTTGAGAATAAAAAGGAAATTCAAACTTTACAAGCTATACATAAGTATTCCATAAAATTTCTCATAAATCAGAGAGATTTTTATTTTTTTAAATTATTTTTGGCCGAATCCTCGCACCCGTATCCATGCTAGGATTCGTATCCCCGAATCTTAAAATTTACATCTTGAAAGATCCGACCTCTAGATCCGCACCCGTGTCAGACACGCGCACCCGTGTCCGAGCAACTTAGCTATTGCCTACCTCCCTAGACGTAGGGAGGTAGACTTATTTATCATGATGAACAGATTTCATTATGTGGCCTAAAGTTTCTATATCCTACGCGATCCCATGTTGGAGATTTGATGTTTGAAGGAACAATTGGATTCAATGATTCATTTATATACAGTAGAATTTGCAAGTACTAACTTGATTATGTTCCAACAGATGTCAGCTTTGAAGTCGGCAAACAAGGAATTGAAAGGAATGATGAAGACAGTGAAGATTAATGATATAGATGTATGTATTCTTCGTGGTAGTTGTATGTTTTAGTATCCTTGTGCATTTATCCTCAGTCCTTTCCGAATTTGTCGTGGTTGTTAATTGTGATATTATTATGCGTAAATTTAGAACCTGCAAGATGAAATGATGGACCTGATGGATGTGAGCAATGAAATTCAAGAGACTCTTGGTAGAAGCTACAGCGTGCCAGATGACATTGATGAAGAAGAACTCATGGGTGGTAAGCTTAAGTAGCAATATATTTATGTAGAGAAGTAAAAAATATGTCGGATGAGCATTTAAGTTGTCAATATTTATGCAGAGCTTGATGCTCTGGAAGCCGACATGGACACTGAAGGCGAAGGTGTCCCTTCATATCTTCAACCTGAGCCCGATTTGGATGCAGAGCTTAGCCTACCATCAGCACCAACAGGGCATGCGCCCATGCCAGCTGGGAGAGCTAACCCTCAGGTAAATACAAATGTTGTATGGTACAGTAATTAGTCTGCCTGTACGTAGATAGTCAGTTATATGCATGTATACATTTGTGTGCATATTAGAGCCTGCATCTTTTCGTATGAAAATGAAGTTATATTTATCTACTTGGAAAGCCTGCATTTTCGTATGAAAATGACATCTTCCCAGTCTGAGAAGGAAGGTTGTTATGCCTCCTCTCCCAGCCCTCTCCATTGCTTCTCTTTTTCCTGCTTTCTTTTTGTTTTGATTTTTGTTTTGTTGGGTATTTTCTTCTTTCATGTGAAATGGATGTGTGAATGTACGTTGATGATTTTTCTTTGACTTCTGATGCACAGGCTGATGATGAACTAGGGTTGCCTGCTGTCCCTCGCGCATCAATTCGTGGTTAAATAAAGGAGTGGGATACTGTTGATAACTTCTTTGGGATTACTCTTTGTTTGTTGGGGAAATCCTGGTGTAAACATAGTGTGCAGAATATATTTCATTGCCATTTCCAAATATGACTAGTGGTGATTCATTGTAATAATGGACAAAATACTTGATTGTATTATGCAATTCGGTATCTTATCCTACATCAACAAAGAAAAGAAATCACATGCGACACTTGGGACTTCGGATTACTTTCCGTGTCTGGTTTTCTCCTATAAACTATGAAGTAGGTTGTGGAATTGCTGCAAAGATTCTCTATTTTGGTGCCGGTGCCGTGTTCGGCTATCTAAATAGTTATTTAATGTCCTTGCCGAAACCTGGTAAAATGGTGAAGGGATTTTGTGCGTGTAATATTGCTACCAGGTAAATCATTGTTCTTAATCCTGACGTCCTGGTAATGAATTTTGACGAATTGTTTGTGCTCAAGTGCATGCAACTGGATTTATCTCCCACGCAGTATACAAGGAAGCCATATGGCCCTCGAGATGCAGCATGCCAATTGCCAAGCATGAGACGGATCCAGCTTTATGAGTTTAACCTTTTAAGGTTCTTAGCATTGAATTCACTACATAGTTATTGAATCCACTACATAGTTATTGAATCCACTACATAGTTATTTGCACGTACAGTCAATACTTGCACAGATGTCTTGCACTCAGTACGAAAATCAGGACACAAATTGTTCTTTCCTATTTCAGTACTGATAATTCTGATGTACTCACAATTTGCACCTTAAAATTACGGGTGTACTGACAAATTTAAGATCCACCAAGAGATTTTCTTTTTCTTTTTTTCATATTTATAGATAGGGATGTGGGAGACATTGAGTGGATTAAAAACGAAGTCAATTAGGCAGTGCATTCACAGTTATTGTCTTAATCCCTAATAGTGTCATTCCCATTTGGAACATACTACATCCTAAAGAGGATTTACAGGCTTGAGTCTAAAGGATTTCCATTAATAACATTTTGAAGGATGTTGTAATGAAGAAAAATTTGCCCACAGAGAACAAATTCCTTTAGTTGAGATCCAGCTTTCCAAAGTCCAGCATCTGCCAAGCAGCTTCCGAACCGATCTCAGCAGCAGAACTTAGCCTGAAGTTGGTGCTCATCTTGCTGTTGGGAGAATATGCTAAATATCTCAATCTTTCCAATTCTTTTCTCAGCGACCTGTACTGCGCTGCATAGAGTTTTAATATAAAATCAGATCATTCGCATAGCGCTATGCTGAACCTCTTCTTTTAAACTATCATCATGTCTGCTGCCAACCCTCAATGGAAAAGGCAGGAACCAAGAAAAAGTTTGACTACAAATAGAAATTTTGAATCTCAGCAGCTATAATATATTCCATTCATAGTCTTCCACTAAGTTGCTCTGTCCGATAGGGGTGCGGATCTAGAGGTCAGATCCTTCATGATCTAAGGGGTAAGAGTATGGGGATTCGGCTAAAAAATAATCAAATATCTAAAAATAGAGTTATGAAAGTATGCCTAAATTATGAGACATTACGTGGAAAACTTACAAGCTATTCCGAGAAGAAAAAAATACTGATCAAGCAGAGAATCCAAGTAAGAGACAAAAGGAAAAGAACTAAAAGAGAAATTTATATATACAAGGTATTTCATTTTCTTCAATTTCACCCAAGCTTTTGTTTTGATTTCAGAAATCATTGTATGTGTCTCGATTTTCTTAGTCGATTTTGGTCAAAGTACCCAAAATTGGTTGACAAGATTCGGTACGGATCCCACACCCACACCTACACCCATGTTGTGTCGATGTGGATACGGCACCAAAAGTGAAGAGTCCTAGCAACTTAGGCCTTCCATAGAAATTTTTTGCGATCCTATGTCAGAGAGGGCAGATAAAGAGAGAACTTTTGAAACTTTTGGTGTTTTACTACCTCATGAATGGTTAAGGCAAATAAGAAAAAATAAGACGAACATGACGCAGTTAATTGATTGACTTTCACAATTATAGAGTGCAACAAAATTCCAGCACTTAAGTCGTCCAGGAAAGACAAAAAAGAAAGCAAAAGAAAATCATTAGCAGTTAAGTAGCTGATAAAATAAACTATATCAAATAAGTATTATGGATTGCTTGATTGATCCAAAGATAAATAACTCACCATCAACAATGACTTTTTCCTGCTGAAGTGTGAGTATATGTTGTTTTAGCTCTCTATTCTCCATTGATAAAGCAACACGCTGCTGAAGCAGAGAAGCAACCTTGGCGGCTAACTCTGACTCTAGAGCCTGCATTCAAAAATGGTACTTTCGCCACTCAGTTACACAACACAACAGTGTGAAAGATTAAGCACCATATCGCTAAGTATGTTACACCAGATATTGTGTAGCTTGCAAAAACATGACCGATAATTAGAAACTAATGCATACAGAATTCAGATCACCAATGATTTTTTATTTTTTATTTTTTTCAGATTATAAAAGATTGTTGTGTAAGAACCATATCTAGCACACAGGGGCGGAGCCACGACGTCGGATGAGGGTTCGGCCGAACCCAGTAGCTTTGTCCATACTTTGTATTTATCTTAAAAAAATCTATTGCATATGTATAGATATATAATTTAGAACCCAGTAACTTAAAAGGATTGCAACGCCGAACCCCCAAAAGCTTCAAATCCTAACTCCGCCTCTGCTAGCACACACAGTAATGTTGTCATGATTTAAAACATTCTCAATAACATTGTCAACTATGATTTAAAGCATTCTCAATTATTATGAAACTACTTAATATAACATTGGGATCTCAACTATGATTTCAAATCACGGTGTTCTCTCAAGTCAATCTGAAAGTGATTAATCGACAATTGACGTGTAGCCATGAAAACTTTAGTTTTACAACAGAAGTCGGATTAGTCTTTTGCAGTTCCTTAATCTGTGTTGTTATCACTTATATGTGAAGCTCAAGCCATATTCACATTATGAACTATTCATTAAAGGAAGGCTTTGGGAAAAAGTCATATTGTAGAAATGGTAACAGTGCAGTATTTCCAACATGATAGCAAGTACCTCATATGTGTTGACAGTTCTCTCTAGTTCAGCGATATATTGGAGTTTACGAACCCTTGACCGTTGTCCAGGATGCCTGTATACAAATTGCCCAAATAAGTGTCATGTATTATACACTCCTCTAGAAACAAAAACCATCTTAGAAAGACATAAATCCTCCAGATAGGCTGACTTGAAAACAAATATGAAACTAGAGCACACTCTTAGGTGAGCGCACAATGTTATCACTTCCCCCGGTCCAAAATAAGTGTTGTTTAAGGTTCTAGCGTACCCATTAAGAAAACCACTTAATGGCATTAATTGTAAGGGTTATTAGACTAAATTACCCTTTATCTTTTCTCAAATTACCCTTTTCTCTCCTCATACTTTTACGATAATATATTGGAGCAAGGGTGGATCTGGAAAATACATAATTACTTGGTATCCTAAAACCACACTTATTTTGGACCAAATTTTGCTTGGCTAAAATGGTATTTAAATGGACGAGGGTAGTAATAAAAATTGGGAAAGTTTTAAAAATAAAATTTGTTGGGACACAGAGCAGTTTGGCAAAAACAATAATGGGGAATAATAGATCACAGCAGTCTCCTCTATTACCGACTGGTATGCCGGGATCCAATTGGTCATGAACATCATAAGGTGTTTTTGTTCACGAATTCCAGCATACCCGAAGAAAATTGAGTGTTGATGCTATCTTTATTACCAGTAGTAATTAGGGACAACTTTTGGCTTAAAGAATGATTACTCAATGGGTTGGAATTTTTTGTGGTCTTGATGATGTAACTATTCCATTGACTTAACAACCAGTGAACAAAAATTGGGAAAAAAGTGTGAGGAGCAAGGAGAGGGTAGCCGCATGGTAAAAGGGATTGGAGAGACATAGGTGCACACTTTCAGCATTATGATCCCGTGGAGAAGAGTTTGACAAGGCCCTTTTTATTGAATAATTGAAGAGCATGATAAACCTTCTTTTCAACACCTTAAATGCCTCCTGACAAGATTTTGTGTAGAAGACCTAACAGGCACACCAAATTTACAATAATGCAAGAGTTTGGTTATATGCCTACACTGAGTAAGAAGCATTTCAACAATTTGAGTACCAAAGTGGAAAGACGTTTTCATAGGATAGAAGGAACCAGAATGGCATCATTTTTGGAGAGGATGGTAATATCCAGGATCACTTGTCTCACAAAACTGACATCTGCAAAGCGAGATTTTATGCCTAATTTCGTGAGACTTGAAATAGACATTCTTTATTAAACGGACAGTATTTCATGAAGGAACTCGCTTTGAGTTTTCTGGATTTTCCTTTTCATATAGAAACCTTGCTGATCTTTTTAAAGTCAGATGAGCCCTTTAAGTGCATCACTACAAGTCATAAGTCCTTTAGGGAGAATGTCGGTTTAACATGAATATCAAGCTACACAAGGGAAGATTACTAACACTCAAAATCTGTGTATCCTTTATCAGTTACCACAATTATTACGTCTTTTGAAGATATTGCAAAAACTGCTCCCTCTATGCAGCTAAGTCAATGAGATTATTAGCGTCTATGGTAGCCATTTAACCAAACTGAAAGTAATATTTTTTAGTTCCTAAATGATGCTAATGGCAGTTGCTTTTTCCTATAAAATAAGCAATATAAAGTTTGTATTTAAGTAAGAGGATGCTGACCTTGTACAAAACACAGACTAGAAATATTAGCAATTATATAAGGTGCATGCCTCGTATTTTCAGGGAACGTTTGGAATGATGTTGCTATACCAAAAAATATAGACATATTTAACAAGAGAAAAGCGGATATAGATAATACATTATCAACTAATAATGAAAAGTCTTGGAATAAGCATAAGAGTCCGGAATCTAACCGTTTCATTGCCTTTGCCTCAGCATTAACATCATTAGCTGCACCAGATACATTGCTTGCTAACTCCGATCGTGCAGCTCCAGACACAGAAATACACCTATCTAAATACTGTAAAGGGTTTGGGGACGCATATTCCGACAACGCTGAAACTATAGCATTCTCAGCAAAGGTTATATTGCTCTTTCCACGTGGCGAATTAGGACCATAGATACAATTAGTCTTTGAACTACTATCCGATTCACAAGATGCGTTTGATTCAGTTTCGTCAAATTTATCCAAACCTTCAAATGAAACAAGACCATCCAAAAGTGTCAAAGAATCACTAGCTGATCTCCTATGCATCATTCCACCGGAATTTGAGTCCGATTCATTCAGCAGCTCATCAAGCCATGCAGGCTGCTCCTCTAAGATGGAACTCTGTGAAATGGATTTATGATGTCGAGGAGGTAATGGGTTATGTTGGTGTAGTGTTGTGGTAAAATGGTCTTGAACTGGACTAGTTAATGGTTTCTTCTGAAACGGGCAGCGAGGCGGAAGATGAGCTTGTCTTGACATGGCGATTTAACTACTACGTGACCCTATCAAAGCTTTATGATTTTGTTTTTCACTCCTTCACATCAGAATCTAATACAAGAGGTCTTTCTCCCATGTTTCTTTCACCATCTTATTACCTAAATTCTACAAAAAGTTTTACAAAACATGAAAATTAGAAATTATATTTTGTTAAAAAAGAAGTATTAAAAAATCAACCAAAAATTCCATGAGAACAGAAAATCCAAGAATTTTATATTGGAGAGTAAAATAAACAAAAGTGTAACATTTTACAGTTGGGAGTTAAAGTCTTGGCAAGAAAATCTATAGCTGGAAAAACATAAGAGCTTATGACATTTTATAATCTGAATTTGTTTCCCTGCATATCATTATTAAAAAAAATAACTGCTCAAAAGACTAAAGCTCATTGCTACATTTAAATTACAATAATCAGCCTATTTTATTTTGAAAATTTAACTGAATGAGCCTGGGGAACAAAAGAGAAAAATAAAACAGAAAGAATTTTGAGTTCAGTCTGAAAACATCCATTAAACCCTCTATGAAACAGCAAACCAAGAAACCAAAAATACCCAAATTGCAGAAAAGGAGTGATGCATGTATACAAAATATAGACAAGGAAAATAAACAATCTACATTCCCCATTGATTAAACACTAAACCCTCAAGATTTTCCTTCACTTTGACCACTATTTTTAGCAACAAAAAACACATTGCCAAAGGAAGAATATCAAGAAAATTGTTACAAAAACCAAAAAAGAAATGAACCCCACAAACAAAAACAAATGTTGTATAAAAAGTGTATCTTTTTTTTTCTTCTAAATTCTTGAAAAAATACTCTGGGCATACCTTATTTCTTCTCTTTCTTGATGGTTTTTTTTTTGGAAGGAGAGCAGTAGCTTTGAGTGTTTTTATTGCAAAATGCAAATGGCAAAGTTGTTTAAGCAGCAGCAAGTTGATAGATTAGATAGGGATGATTCAATAACACAGTCACTCTCTCACTGTATTCCTAATTTACCAATGGACAATGTTGTTTAAGAGAGAATTTGGTATTGTACTATTTGGCAGCTTTGAGTTGTTCACAGCTCATCTTCACTTTTCTTATGTTGCGTATAAAATTTCAACTTTCCCTCTTTTTCCCTTTTTTCCTTTGTTTTTTTCCAAATAAATTGCATTTTCTTTAGAGACTAATTTAAGACACATTAAATATAATATATTCGCACATTTATGTTACAACATCCATATATAATAATCATTCACTATAATAGTTTAGTATTTTTCAGAACCGATTTTTTTTATGTTATAACAGCCATCTTTATGATAGTACACCCTTTGTAAAATTATCTCTCTATAACAGTTATGTATGTTTTCTAAGATTATTATTAATAATAATTCTAAATATTTTAGTCAAATATTTTATAACTTTAATATAAACTTATAATAGAAATATATATTTTAAAGATAACAGTGTGTTTCACAAAAATATGCACATTATTATGTTTTTTTTCTAAATATTCAAATGGTATATTTTTCATTAGAAAAATGTCCAAAAGATACTTAAAAGATTTATTTATACTTTTTGAAGATAGGCATATCATTCTTTTTTATTTGAAGATTTATTGTGATATATTTTATTTTAGACAAATATCAATAATATATAAACGTAATATATTCATATTTTTTTAAGATATGCACATCATAATTTTTTTATTTGAAAGGATTTGCACGTAATACTCTTTGGATGTTTAAATATATGAGTGAGTTTCTCTTAGTGAAGAGGTAATAAAATTTGAAGAACACACTCAAGTTATTCCTTTAGAAAATTCAAGCTATTCTTTTAATTTTTTTCATGTGGTATGGGTCTAACAGCTTGTTTGGATGGGCCCCAGCTATTGTATTGTTAGTTTAAATACAATATTTGTTTTAATTGTTACGTAACTTTATTGTATCGTATTGTTAAATTCGTCGTTACGTAACGACGAAAAGTGTCACTTTATAGAACGACAAATTTGGTGTGGTGGCGTAGTTACCTTACCTTTTTTTTAATCTTGCCCATCCTTATTATTAAATAATCACATTTTATCCTTTAACCTACTTCTTATGTATAATAATTCTACTCAGTATCCTATTTTTCGTAGTAACGTTATTGGTGTGTGACATCATGAGACGACGATAAATGATACAATCTATCCAAACATTATATTCATCAAACAATACAGTACAATACAAAATGATACATTATGAACGACATGTAACAACAATCCAAACAAGTTGAAAACGCCAAGTTATTCCTTTGGAAACAAAGGTGGCATTATGCCAATACAAAAAAGATAATCCTACCATCACTCATGAACAATTAAAGGAGAAGTATTATTTTTTAGCTCTAAAAAGGAGAAAAAATGGATAATTTTTGTCTATAATAGCTAAAATATATTCAAACGTCGAATATTGTTATAGGTGTATAACAGTCATTCACTATAAAAGTCAAAGAATTTCCTTTTTAATAAATCTACCTCATACTCTACTTTTTCTTTGTAATATTATACGTGTATTCTTTAAATTGCTGGTGTGTAGTTTTAAACGACGAAAAATAATAATACAATATTGTCAAATATTATATACACTAAAATCATACAGTATAGTATATTAAAATATATTAAGAAATGATACGTAACAACCACCCAAACAAGTTGTTACAGCTTGTCTGGATGGTTGCTACCTATTGTATTGTATCGTATTGTTACTTTAAATACGATATTTGTTTTGGTTGTTACTTAAATTTTATTGTATCGTATCGTTAAATCTGTCGTTACGTAACGACGAAATTTGTCACTTTATGTAACGACCGATTTAGTGTGGTTGCGTTGTTATCTTGTCTTTTTCTCTCATTGCATCCTTCATTATTATTAAATAATTTGATTTTATCATTTAACCTATCTTTTTATATAATATTATAAGTCTATTTTTCATATTGCTGGTGTGTGATATCATGAAACAATAACAATCGATATAATCTATGCCAATATTATGGTCATCAAATGATAAAACACAATATAATATAATATATTATGAAACAATGTGTAACAACCATCCAAACAAGCTCTAAAGAAACAATATTCTTTAGCATAACTTTTTCCTTTCTCACACTCGAATACAAGAACTCTAACGAATGGATGGATATCACCAGAATCTTTGGTGGTCATTTTCTTAGAGATAACTCGGGGTCGTTTGGTACACGAAGTAAATTAATTCGGTATTATAATCTTGGATTATAATCCGTAGATTAATTTATCCCACCTGGCAAGAGGGATAAAATAATACTAAGTTTGATAGGATGATATCTAGGATTAAGTATGGGACGAAGTTTATATCATGTTTGGTTGACAATATAATTTTTTCCGAGATAAATTCATACCACCAAGCAAATATGATATAAATTTAGTACCACACTTTATCCCATTGTAACGACCCGGCTGGTCGTTTTGAGAGTTAGAGCCTTGATTCCCTAATGATTTCTTTCCTCACGTTTGTTTCTGCTATCATGACTTGTCGTAGTGTTTGGTTATGGAATTCGGAGAGTTTTGGGACATTTAGTCCCTAGCTGTGAGTTTTAGCCTTAGAATTTGGACTGCAATCGGAACTATATGAAGACGGATCCAGAATGGGATTTCATCAACTCCGTTAGCTCCGTTGAGTAATTTTGGGGTTAGGAGCGCATCCAGAATATGTTTCGGAGGTCTGTAGTAGATTTAGGCTTTAATTGACGAAAGTAAGGTTTTCGGCGATTTTAGCCGATAGGAAATTTTTTGATGTCGAGCTCGGAATGGAATTCCGGAAGTGGCAGTATCTTCGTAGTGTCATTTTTGACATGTGTGTCAAATTCGAGGTCATTCGGACTAGGTTTGACGTGTTTCGGCATCGTTTGTAGATTTTGGAAAAATGCTAAGTTCTTAGGCTTGAATCCATGTTTAATTCTTGTTTTTGGTGTTATTCGATGTGGTTTGAAGGCTCAACTAAGTTCAAATGATGTTGTAGGACTGGTTGGTAGGTTTTGTTGAGGTCCCGGGGGGCTCGGGTGTGTTTTGAATGCTTAACGGGAAGAAAATTGGACTTAGGCAAAATCTGGTGTTGCTGGTTCTGGTGTTTCACACTTGAGAAGGAGAGCCCGCATGTGCAGTGGGGGTGTTCGAAGATGCGGAAGAGGCCAAGGCTTTTTGGGCTCGCAGATGTGGCTGGGTGTCCGCAGATGCGGCTCAGGGGTCGCAGGTGCGGACCTAACCTGTTTAAGTGGTTTTCGCACCTGCGTTCATTTTCTGCAGGTGCGGCCCATTAGCCGCAGGTGCGTAACTCGCTGGGCAAAAATAGGAAATTCGAGGGTTTGAAATTTCACCCAACAAAAATCGATTTGGAGCTCGGTGGGAGACGATTTCTCGAGGGATTTTGAAGGAGAATCATTGGGTAACGAATTCTAAATATAATTTAATCATAATACAATAACCTAATGTTGTTTTCCTATTCTAATTAAGGGAATTTTGGGTAAAAATTTGGAAATGGTTGAAAAGGTTCCCCAATTGAAAATCTGAGATTTGAATGAGATTTTGACGCCGGATTTGGATGATTTTTGTTCGAGTGAACTCATGAGTGAACGGCTGTTCATAGCTTATAAATTTTACCCAATTCCGAGGCGTGGACCCGGAGGACTTTTTGGGGCGATTTTTCCTAATTTCGCGTTTTAGCTTCGAATTAATTAGTTAAATTAGTTACTTGTAGTTATATTTACATTATGCAATTCATTTGAATAAATTTGGGCCATTCGAAGTTAGATACTCGTGGCAAGAGCTTGGTATCGAGTTGATTTGAGCGATTGAGGTAAGTGGCTTGCCTAACCTTGTGTTGGAGACTTCCCCCTTAGGATATTTGATGTTATTTGTTGTATGGGCGCCGTGTACGTTAGGTGACGAGTACGTACATGGGCCGTTATTGCAAAAATCCAATTTTCCTCCTTAAATCATAAATTATTTTTCCCTTATTAAATGACACTAATCTGTTAAATTTTTTAGCGTAGATTAGAAAAGCATGCTTACGTGTTTAATTGTCTATTTGACACTCTGTGCACCATGCTTAGTTAAATTCCTACTTCCCTTTATCTGTAACTAGTATGAACTGTATAAATTCCATGTCATACATGTCATTTTATCTTGCATCGCATATTCAAATTGTGACTACAGACGTATTCCGAGAGACCCCCTTGTACTGCATATTTAAATTGGGACTACAGACGTATTTCAGAAGATCCCCCTGTACTGCATATTTACTTTGGGACTACGAACGTATTTCGGGAGATCCCCCAGTACTGCATATTTATTTTGGGACTACGGACGTATTCTGAGAGATCCCTCTGTACTGCATAATCATTTGGAACTACGGGATGGTACCCCAAGAGATTCCACCTTGCGTTTACCTTGTTTTGAGCCGAGGGCTCTCTTTACTGTTAATTTTCAAGAATTTTCTCTAACTGCTTACTGTATAATTTTACTTATCCCTTTACTGTTTTAATTTACTATTTTTACTCCGATAGGGCCTTAACCTGACCTCGTCACTACTTGACCGAGGTTAGTCTTGACACTTAGTACCATTATGGTGTACTCATGCCTTTTCTCGCACATTGTTTCGTGTGCAGATCTAGGTACGAGCTATCTTCCTCGAGGGTAGCCCGTGCTGCTGATTTCTAGGAGACCTCAAGGTAATTCTGCCACGTCCGCAGAATCCTCAGAGTCCCCTTTCTACTCCGCCGTCTAGAGTCTATTTATGTATCTTCAGAATTTTGTTTAGACCTACAATAGTTTATAAAAAGCTTGTGACTTAGTGATATTCCGGTTCATTGGGAGTATATTTTTGTATATGCTGAGCGGCACCGTTTGTTATTTAGATTTTGCATTTATTTCCTTATTATTGTGTTTTCTCGTAAAGATCAGGATTACCTAGTCGTAGAGACTAGGTGCCGTCACGATACCTTTCAGAGGGTAAATTGGGTCATGACAAGTTGGTATCAGAGCTCTAGGTTCATATGAGTCACGAGTCACAAGCCGGTTTATTAGAGTCTCGCAGATCGGTACGGAGACGTCCGTATCTATCTTCGGCAGGTTATGTAACTGTTAAGAACAATCATATCCTTTGATTTCCTTGTCGTGCGAGTTATTGACATCAAAAAAATTCTATAACTCTATTTTATTCTTTCTCACATATGGTGAGGACCCGTACCGGGAGGACCGACGATCAGGCACTTGAGCCCTCTATCAAAGCCGCCAGAGGTAGGGGTCGGTAGAGGATGAGTACGCGGTGTAGCCCCAGCACCTGCGAGAGCTGCGACAGAAGATCCCACAGCAGCTCTAGATGGAGGGACGGCACCGAATATTCCTATTGCTACTCCAGCCCTCCAGGAGACTTTGGCTCAGTTCATGAGCATGTTCAGCACTCTGACTCAGGCTGGGATACTTCCGATAGCCCCAGCTACATCTCAGGTAGGGAGAGGGGCACATACTCCAGCCCGCACTCCTGAGGAGAGGGTCCAGGTTCATCAGGCCCCAAATTACATTCCTATACCCCCAAGGTTCCGGTTCAGCATGAGGCCAGGGTAGCTGCTTCTGAGGCATAGAAACTCAGACTTGAGAGGTACAAGAAGTACCACCCACTTACTTTCAGCGGACTAGCTTTAGATGACGCTCTGGGTTTTCTTGAGGAGTGTCATCGTATTCTTCGCACTATGGGCATTGTGGAGACGAGTGAGATTTCTTTCATCGCTTTCCAGCTGAGGGGAGCGACATATCAGTGGTGGTGTACCTCTGAGCTGAGTAGCCCGGACGAGGCAGCTTCACTCACTTGGACTCAGTTTTCAGAGATGTTTCTACAAGAGTATGTCCCTCAGAGCCTCAGGGATGCTTGGCGCGCAGAGTTTGAGCAGTTGCGCCAGGGTGTTATGACTGTGTTAGTATATGCAGTTCATTTCAGTGAGTTAGCTCGTTATGCACCGGCTTTGATTGCCACAGTCAAAGAGAGGGTTCGTCGCTTCATTGAGGGACTCCACCCCAGTATTCAGACCAGTATGACCAGAGAGTTGGAGATGGATATCACTTATCAGCACGCAGTTAGTATTGCCAAGAGGGTAGAGGGCATGTTTTCTCGGGACAAAGAGGAGAGAGAGAGAGTCCATGAGGTCTCGAGATACTGATAATTTCTCATGAGCTTGCACCACCAGCACGCTATGGTAGGGGTTTTGTGAGTCACCCTGTTCATTCAGCTCTTCCAGCAGCCAGCGGTATTCCAGCTCCTCGTACACTTTAGGAGCCCCATTATGCACCGCCATTATCCAGTGTGCCTCCTTCTCAAGGTGCTATTATCGGCCAGCACAAAATACCAGTTCTGAGTCAGTCTCAGCCGCAACGTCCTCCGAGGGGTTGTTTTAAGTGTGGTGACACTCGTCACATGGTTAGAGATTGCCCCAGAGCTAGGAGGGGTGCATCTTCACAGACTTATCAAGCTCCACGTGCTCCACCGGGTCCTCCGGTTATTCTTCCATCCCCAGCTACTGCCCCACATTCTCAGGCAGCTCGAGGTGAAGGTCGGGGAGATCGCCCTAAAGGGGGCGTCCAGGCCAGGTACTATGCCCTTCTAGCCCGTTCAGAGGTCGTCGCTTCAGATTCAATCATCACAAGTATCGTCCCTGTTTGTCATAGGGATGCATCGGTATTATTTGACCCAGGATCAATGTATTCATATGTGTCTTCTTATTTTGCTCCACATTTGGGGATATCTCGGGATTCTTTGAGTTTTCCTGTTTATGTATCTACTCCCGTGGGAGATTCTCTCGTTGTGGGCCGCGTATATCGGTCGTGTTTGATTGCTCTTAGTGGTTTAGAGACTAGAGCCGATTTGTAATTACTCCTGTATGGCATATTTTGATGTTATCTTGGTCATGGACTGGTTGTCGCCCCATTATGCTATTCTTGATTGTCACGCTAAGACCGTGACGCTGGCTATGCCAGGCTTACCGAGATTAGAGCGAGAGGTACCTTAGAGTATACTCCCCGTAGGGTCATTTCATTTTTAAGGCTCGACGAATGGTTGAGAAGGGGTGTGATACATATTTAGCCTATGTGAGAGATGTCAGTGTTGATACCCCTACAGTTGAGTCAGTCCGAGTAGTAAGGGACTTCTCTGATGTATTTCCAGCTGATCTTCCGGGTATGCTGCCCGATAGATATATTGATTTCGGCATTGATTTGTTGCCGGGCACTCAACCCATTTCTATTCCTCCCTATCGTATAGCTCCTCCTAAGTTGTAGGAGTTGAAAGAGCAATTGCATGAGTTGTTTGATAAGGGTTTCATCAAGCCCAGTGTATCACCTTGGGGTGATCCAGACTTATTTGTGAAGAAAAAGGATGGTTTTATGCGTATGTGTATTGATTATCGATAGTTGAACAAGGTTACAGTGAAGAACATGTATCCCTTGCCTCGCATTGATGATTTATTTGACCAGTTACATAGTGCCAGGGTATTTTCCAAGATTTACTTGCGTTCTAGCTATCATCAGTTGAAGATTCGGGAGCCGGGCATCCCGAAGACTGCCTTCAGGACCAGATATGGTCACTATGAGTTTCTTGTCATGTCATTTGGGCTGACCAGTGCCCCAGCAACCTTTATGCATTTGATGAACAATGTGTTCCAGACTTAGCTTGATTCCTTCGTCATTCTGTTTATTAACGACATCCTGGTATATTCCCGATCTCGGGACGATCATGAGTAGCACTTGAGGATCGTGCTTCAAACTTTGAAGGAGAAGAAGTTGTATGCAAAAATTTCTAAGTGTGAGTTTTGACTTGATTCAGTGGCATTCTTAGGCCACGTGGTGTCTTGTGATGGGATCAAAGTGGATCCGAAGAAGGTGGAGGCGGTGCAGAGTTGGCCTAGACCGTCATCAGCGACGGAGATCCGCAGTTTCCTTGGTTTGACGAGGTACTATCGTCGCTTTGTAGATGGATTTTTATCTATTGAAGCACCTATGACCAGACTGACCCAAAAGGGTACTACGTTCAGGTGGACTGAGAAGTGTGAGGAGATGTTTCAGAAGCTCAAGACAACTTTGACCACAACCCTAGTGTTAGTATTGCCTACAGGTTCAGGGTCCTACACTGTCTATAATGATGCCTCGATGATTTGCCTTTGGAGTGGTATTGATGCAGGGCGGTAGGGTGATTGCCTACGCGTCCATACACTTGAAGGTGCATGAGAAGAATTATCCGGTTCATGACCTGGAGTTGGCAGCCATTATTCACGCCTGAAGATATGGCGTCATTACTTGTACGGTGTTCCCTGTGAGATCTACACTGATCACCAGAGTTTACAACACTTGTTTAGGAAGAAGGACCTAAACCTGCATTAGCGGAGGTGGTTGGAGTTACTGAAAGACTATGATATCACTATATTGTACCACCCGGGAAAGGCCAATGTAGTGGCCGACGCCTTAAGTCACCGAGCGGAGATTTTGGGGAGTTTGGCATATCTTCCGGCGGCTGAGAGTCCCCTACCCTTGGATTTTCAGGCCTTAGCCAGTCAACTCATGAGATTGGATATTTCATAGCCTAGTCGGGTATTAGCTCGTGTGGTTGCTCGGTCTTATCTTTATGACCGCATCAGAGAGCGTCAGTATGATGATCCCCGCCTTCTGGTTCTTCAGAATAGAGTCCGGTGAGGTGATGCCAGATATGTGACTATAGGTGATGATGGCGTGATGAGGATGCAGTGTGCCCAATGTGGATGGGCTTCGGGAGTTGATTCTCGAGGAGGCCCATAGCTCGCGTTACTCCATTCATCCGGGTGCCGCGAAGATGTACCGGGATTTGAGACAACACTGTTGGTGGAGAAGTATGAAAAAGGATATAGTTGGGTTTGTGGCCAAGTGTCTCAACCGTCAGCAAGTTAAATATGAACATCAGAGGCCGGGAATACTACTTCATAGGTTAGAGATCCCATAGTGGAAGTGGGAACGGATCACCATGGACTTTGTGGTTGGACTTTTTCGGACTTTGAGAAAGTTCGATGTTATTTGGGTGATCGTGGATCGGCTAACCAAGTCAGCCCATTTCATTCCAGTGTTGACTACATACTCTTTAGAGAGGTTGGCTGAGATTTATATCAAGGAGATTGTCCGCCTTCACAATATTCTAGTATATATCATTTTAGATAGAGGTACACAGTTCACATCATGGTTCTGGAGAGTCGTTTCAGTAGGAGTTGGGTACTAAAGTGGAGTTGAGCATAACCTTTCACCCTCAGACGGACGGACAGTCCGAGTGCACAATTCAAATTCTTGAGGATATGCTCCGTGCCTGTGTGATGGAGTTCGGAGGGGACTAATGCTTGCCCCTTGCAGAGTTTTCTTATAACAACAGTTACCAGTCCAGCATTTAGATGGCACCGTATGAGGCTTTGTACAGTAGGAGGTGCCGGTCCCTAGTGGGATGGTTCAAGCCGGACGAGGCCCGATTGTTGGGTACAAATTTGGTCCACGATGCCCTGGATAAGGTGAAGATGATTCAGGAGAGACTTCGCACAACCCAGTCCAGAAAGAAGAGTTATGCGGACCGGATGGTTTGTGATTTGGCATATATGGCTGGTGAACGGGTCTTGCTTCGGGTATCGCCTATGAAGGGCGTCATGAGGTTCGGGAAGAAGGGTAAGCTGAGTCCGAGGTTCATTGGTCCTTTTGAGATATTGCGGCGCGTTGGGGAGGTTTCTTATGAACTTGCCTTGCCACCAAGCCTATCAAGAGTTCATCCGGTATTCCACGTTTCTATGATCCGGAAATATCACGGTGATCCGGCTCATGTATTAGATTTCAGCTCAGTCCAGTTGGACAATGATCTATCTTATGTTAAGGAGCCAGTAGTCATTTTGGATAGGTAGGTAAGAAAGCTTAGGTCAAAGAATATTGCATCAGTAAAAGTCCAGTGGAGGGGTCAGCTGGCCGAGGAGGAAACTTGGGAGACCGATCAGGATAAGCACAACCAGTACCTTCATCTTTTCACAACTTCAGGTATGTCTTTATACTCGTTCAAGGACGAACAATTGTTTTAAGAGGGGGAGAATGTAGTGACCCGGCCGGTCTTTTTGAGATTTAGAGCCTCGATCCCCTAATTATTGCTTTCCTCACGTTTGTTTCTGCTATCAGGACTTGCCAGAGTGTTTGGTTATGGAATTCGGAGAGTTTTGGGACACTTAGTTCCTAGATGTGAATTTTAGCCTTAAAATTTGGACCAATGACTGTGTGAAAACGGATCCAGAATGGAATTTCGTCGACTCCATTAGCTCTGTTGAGTGATTTTGGGGTTAGAAGCGCATCCGGAATGTGTTTCGGAGGTCTGTAGTAGCTTTAGGCTTGACTTGGTGAAAGTTAAATTTTCGGCAATTTCGGCCGATAGGAAAAATTTTGATATCGATCTCGGAATGGAATTTCGGAAGTGGCTGTAGGTTCGTAGTGTCATTTGTGACCTGTGTGTCAAATTTGAGGTCATTCGGACTAGGTTGGCGTGTTTCGGCATCGTTTGTAGATTTTGAAAAAATGTTTAAGTTCTTAGGCTTGAATCCATGTTTAATTCTTGTTTTTGGTGTTACTCGATGTGGTTTGAAGGCTCGACTAAGTTCGAATGATTTTATAGGACTGGTTGGTAGGTTTGGTTAAGGTCTAGGGTGCCTCGGGTGTGTATCGGATGCTTAACGGGAAGAAAATAGGACTTAGGCAAAATCTGGTGTTGCTGGTTCTAGTGTTTCGCACCTGCGGTGGGGGTGTTTGCAGATGAAGAAAAGGCCAGGGCTTGCTGGGCTCACAGATGCGGCTGAGTGTCCGCAGAAGCGGAGCTGCTGATGCAGCCCAGGGGTCGCAGGTGCGGACCCAGTCCGTTTAAGTGGTTTTTCGCACTTGGCCGCACTTGCGGAAATCGCTAGGCAAAAATAGAAAATTCGAGAGTTTGAAATTTAACAACACAAAAATCGATTTGGAGCTCGGTGAAGGACGATTTCTCGAGGGATTTTGAAGGAGAATCATTCAGGAACGAGTTCTAACTCTAATTTGATCATAATACAATAATCTATTGTTGTTTCCTCTTAATTGAGGGTAAAAGTTTGGAAATGGTGGAAAAGGTCCCCCAATTGAAAATCCGAGATTTGAATGAGATTTTAACGTTGGATTTAGATGATTTTTGTTCGAGTGAACTCGTGAGTGAACAGGTGTTCATAATTTGTAAATTCTACCCGATTCCGAGGCGTGGGTTCAACGGACTTTTTGGGGCGATTTTTCTAATTTCGCGTTTTAACTTTGAATTAATTAGTCAAATTAGTTTTTTTTTGTAGTTATATTTACATTATGCAATTCATTTGAATAGATTCGGGCCATTCAGAGTTAGATACTCATGGCAAGAGCTTGGTATCGAGTTGATTTTAGCGGTTGAGGTAAGTGACTTGCCTAACCTTGTGTTGGGGACTTCCCCCCTTAGGATATTTGATGTTATTTGTTGTGTGGGCACCGTGTACGTGAGGTGACGAGTGCGTACATGGTCCGTTATTGCAAAAATCCCATTTTTCTCCTTAAATCATAAATTGTTTTTTCCTTATTAAATTACACTAATCTGTTAAATTGTTTAGCGTAGATTAGAAAAGCATGCTTACGTGTTTAATTGCCTATCTTACACTCTTTGCACCATGCTTAGTTAAATTCCTTCTTCCCTTATCTGTAACTAGTATGAACTATATAAATTCGATGTCATACGTGTCATTTTATCTTGCATTGCATATTTAAATTGGGACTACAAACGTATTCCGGGATATCCCCTCATACTGCTTAATTAAATTGGGACAACGAACGTATTTCGGGAGATCCCCTTGTACTGTATATTTATTTTGGGACTACAGACGTATTCTGGGAGATCCCCAGCAATGCACATTTATTTTGAGACTACAGACATATTTTGGGAGATCCTCATGTACTGCATAATCATTTGGAACTACGGAACGGTATCCCAGGAGATTCCACCTTGTGTTTACCTTGTTCTGAGCCGAGGGATCTCTTTACTGTTAAGTTTCGATAATTTTCTCTAACTGCTTTCTGTATAATTTTACTTATCTCTTTTACTGTTTTAATTTACTATTTTTACTCCGGTAGGGCCTTAACCTGACCTCGTCACTACTTGACCAAGGTTAGGCTTGACACTTACTGGGTATCATTGTTGTCACGACCCAAATTCCCAACCTTAGAGATCGTGATGACGCATAACACCACACTTGCTAGGCAAGTCAATGTTAGAGTTCGCTTAACTATTTCCTTTAATTAATCATTTGAACAGGATAAAATAATTTTAAATTAATACTTAATCTAATGGCTTTAAATAAGTAATTCACCATATAAAATAATAAATAATTAACTAAACCGAGCCACAAACTAATTATATAGATAAATTCAAAAACTACCCCTGGTGTCACAATTCACGAACTACTAAAGAATACTACAAATAATGGGCTGAAAGAAATAATGTGTAACTGTTCTGAATCAAATAAAACAGTAGTCTCAATATTATAGAGAAGACTCTCGGGATATGCGAACGCCGGCAGATATACCTCGTGTCTCCAGAAAAGAAATAGGTAGCAGCTCTAAATATCTCTACTGCTGGCCGGTACCTGGATCTGCACAAAAGAGTGCATAGTGTAGTATCAGACTATCAATACAACCGATCCAATGTACTGAGTAAGTGCCGAGCCTAACTTCAACGAAGTAGTGACGAGGCTACGGCGGGGAATTAGCAACATATAACCTGNACAAACGGTGTCGCTCGGTTTATACAAAAATATACTCCCAATGACCCGGAATATCACTAAGTCACAAGCTTCTATAAACTACTGTAGCTCTAAACAAAAGTCTGAAGATACATAAATAGACTCTAGACGATGGAGTAGAAAGGGGACTCTGAGGATTCTGCGGACGCAACAGAATTACCTTGAGGTCTCCTAGAAATCAGCAACACGGACTAACCTCAAGTTAGAGCAAGATTCTAAAGAAAAAGCTATAATTGAGCTGTGAGTGATCCGCGAAATTGAGGTAAGTGTTGGGTCTAACCTTGACTTGAGGGAGTAGGAATCCCCACTTATTTGCTATGTGATATGTGTGGTGTATAGATGAGGTGATGAATATCTATGCACCACCAAATGGTCTGTTAAACATGATCCCTTCCCCGTTTCTAATTTAATTGATTCATGTCTTAATTGTTTTATGTTCGTTATGGTTTCTATGACTACTTGGCTTATTAGTTTGTTATTAAGTCTTGTTGCAATTATTTTGGAAAAGTATTGGTTGTTTCCCTGGTTTCTTTGTGGTACAAAAAGGTTGAGTTGTTGGATATATATATATATATATCCAACAACTCAACCTTTTTGTACCACAAAGAAACCAGGGAAACAACCAATACTTTTCCAAAATAATTGCAACAAGACTTAATAACAAACTAATAAGCCAAGTAGTCATAGAAACCATAACGAACATAAAACAATTAAGACATGAATCAATTAAATTAGAAACGGGGAAGGGATCATGTTTAACAGACCATTTGGTGGTGCATAGATATTCATCACCTCATCTATACACCACACATATCACATAGCAAATAAGTGGGGATTCCTACTCCCTCAAGTCAAGGTTAGACCCAACACTTACCTCAATTTCGCGGATCACTCACAGCTCAATTATAGCTTTTTCTTTAGAATCTTGCTCTAACTTGAGGTTAGTCCGTGTTGCTGATTTCTAGGAGACCTCAAGGTAATTCTGTTGCGTCCGCAGAATCCTCAGAGTCCCCTTTCTACTCCATCGTCTAGAGTCTATTTATGTATCTTCNACAAGAAAAATATAACTGAAACAATAAATATAATAACTCAGTCGCCTATTCCAGGCCTCAACTACCACCAAGATCTCACACAGGTTTCCGAATTCCCAAACTTTACTTTAAAATAATCGTATGTGCAGAATATGAGAAAAACCGTAGAGTAAAACAATAAATTTCCAACTCTTTATAATAAAATCAGTAAAACATAATTATACTCCCTTATCACTGTCTTGTTTCGGCGTGCAACCCGATCCCACCTGTCCACCCTTATCACAATCATTTATCCACCCTTATCACTATCAATTATCCACCCTTATTCACATCCCCCTTATCACAATCAATTTTTGTTTATTCATCAAAACTTTCACAGTTCAGGCCAAGCCTTTCACAACCCTTTTATTTCAACAATCGCAAACAGAAAACAGTATAACTCGTAATCTTTAACCAATATCATTCCACAATAAAACCAACCAGAATATATGTAAACACAGTAACGCTGTCAACCCAGTTTNTCAAGTTAGAGCAAGATTCTAAAGAAAAAGCTATAATTGAGCTGTGAGTGATCCGCGAAATTGAGGTAAGTGTTGGGTCTAACCTTGACTTGAGGGAGTAGGAATCCCCACTTATTTGCTATGTGATATGTGTGGTGTATAGATGAGGTGATGAATATCTATGCACCACCAAATGGTCTGTTAAACATGATCCCTTCCCCGTTTCTAATTTAATTGATTCATGTCTTAATTGTTTTATGTTCGTTATGGTTTCTATGACTACTTGGCTTATTAGTTTGTTATTAAGTCTTGTTGCAATTATTTTGGAAAAGTATTGGTTGTTTCCCTGGTTTCTTTGTGGTACAAAAAGGTTGAGTTGTTGGATATATATATATATATATCCAACAACTCAACCTTTTTGTACCACAAAGAAACCAGGGAAACAACCAATACTTTTCCAAAATAATTGCAACAAGACTTAATAACAAACTAATAAGCCAAGTAGTCATAGAAACCATAACGAACATAAAACAATTAAGACATGAATCAATTAAATTAGAAACGGGGAAGGGATCATGTTTAACAGACCATTTGGTGGTGCATAGATATTCATCACCTCATCTATACACCACACATATCACATAGCAAATAAGTGGGGATTCCTACTCCCTCAAGTCAAGGTTAGACCCAACACTTACCTCAATTTCGCGGATCACTCACAGCTCAATTATAGCTTTTTCTTTAGAATCTTGCTCTAACTTGAGGTTAGTCCGTGTTGCTGATTTCTAGGAGACCTCAAGGTAATTCTGTTGCGTCCGCAGAATCCTCAGAGTCCCCTTTCTACTCCATCGTCTAGAGTCTATTTATGTATCTTCAGACTTTTGTTTAGAGCTACAGTAGTTTATAGAAGCTTGTGACTTAGTGATATTCCGGGTCATTGGGAGTATATTTTTGTATAAACCGAGCGACACCGTTTGTTAAATTTTGCATTCATTTCCTTATTATTGTGTTTTCTCTTAAAGTTTTCTTGTAAAGATCAGGCTTACCTAATCGTGGAGATGAGGTACCGTCATGATATCTTTCGGAGGATAAATTGGATCGTGACACCCATCTTATCCCACCTTATACCGCCCATCAAACCACCCCTTACTAAGTTAGTTGCACTTTTTCCACTTTATGCATTGGTAATATCGAAAGTATTGAAAAGCCAAAATTTGCAAAAATCTTTTTTTGTGGTGATCAATACATTTGTTTTATTCTTGATATCATTTGTAATCTTTAAATGACTTTTACTAAAATAAAATTTTCAAATTCTCTTTATTCCAACTTCGTGTTCATTTTTATCTTTAATAAAATTTAATTCATATTTCTATAATAAGGTTTAAAGATATTGTAGTTATTTTAATTTAACGTCTATTCAAACACAAACTGCACATTTGTAAAATTAATTTCAACAGTTTAAAGTATTTTTAAGCACTTAATACTTATCAAGTTACTCTTAAGTACACTTTCCGCTCAGCTTACATGGTACTACTTGAGACAAAATTTAAAAAATAATAAAGACTTCAAAATTTTAGGGCTTAAAATAAGTTTTAAATATTTATATGGCTATAAATTATCCCATTAAAGGTACAATGAGACTTCTAAGTTAAATCTCTAAATATAGAAAACTTAATAGCCGTCTTGTCTGTTGATCCAAAACAAATACAAAAACAAAAAACAAAAATAACAAGGAAAAAAGAGAATACAAATTTGTACAAATGCAGATTCAGAATTTTTAAGTGTAGGAATTCCTACAACAATATCAAGATAATATACATCAATAACCGATTTCTATCAAATTAAGAATTAAAGTTCAAAACTCGTATAGTATGAATAAAATGCAGTGATTTATACTCTGAATTACGATATCTTTTGGGCTATGGATTCAAGAACTTTCTCCTCAATAATTGCCACACCGTAAGAATATATTCTCCAAGATACATAGGATTCAAAATAAAGAAAACACACAACCAATTCTTAGATTTTTTGGAAAGAAAAAAAAAGTTAATTCTAAGACTTTTTGTTATTCTAAGACCATTATCATCAATATATTGCAATTACATCATCAATGAACCAAAGCCACACTTAGACAATTCTAAAATCATTATTATCGATATTATTGCTATTAACAATAACCCTTATCAACAGAGGCCGTTGCAATACAAGTTCTGTGAGTTTAACTGAACTCGGAATTTTTGACACGAAATTTAAATAAGAAATACAAAAAATTACTAAATTTTAGTGCATGTTAAATTTTCTCTTCCATGTGATTTATGCCTCAAAAAACAGTTTTTTCTTTTACAAAGATAGCCAAAATCATTGTCGATGAGGTACCAAATACATAAATATCAATTTGTTCTTTTTTATCCTTTGTAGAATCTTCTTAATATGCTTAGATATTTTCCAAAGAAAAGATTGAACTTTGGATAAAATATTGCATTTATTAGTAGTGTGAGACTTGGGATGATGAAAGGGACCACAACCCTAATAATAACATATTGGTAATTTTCAGTTTAGTTAACCAAGTTGATTTAATTAGTAAAATGCACTTATTTTCATTTGTTGTTTTACGAGATAGCGATGTTAACACTTGTTGGTTACTAAATCTCTTCATTAGTCTTTGTCTGTCGAATGAGAAAAATAAAGCACATCAAGTTGAAGCCAAAAGAAAGTACATCAAGTTGAAGCCAAAAGAAATTACAGTCAAACCTCTTTATAATAACTTCGTTTGTTTCGATTTTTTTAAATATATTATAGTGAAATATTGTTATAGAGAACATATATTATAACATAAGATGAAAATTAGTTCGGAAAGTTGACTTTTATAATGAAGTATTGTTATATACGAATACTGTTATAAAAAGGCCTGGCTGAATCAAAAAGTGAAAAGAAGTATAGTAGTGTATCTGCATATACTTTTTAGATATTGTTTAATTTAAAGATTGAGTAGGACGGTTTCCTTTCTTATTTATTTATACAAATTATAAAAGGGAGATTAATCTAGGATATGTTTTGTTTCATTATATGATAGTCAACTTGATGTGCTTCATTACAAGGTAGTCAATTTTAACAAATTAAGCAAAGAATACTTTTTTTTTCCGTGTGCTATCATTATCATTAATTACTCATTTCTTAAATTATTTTCAAAATTTCTCAAAATACTATAATTATTATGGATATTATGATAAAATATATACTTCATCTATTATTTCTTAAGAGACGTGCAAAGTTCATTGTGGACAAGTAAAAGTAAACATATAAAGTGTATTATATTTTTGTTGTGCTGAAAATTAAATAAACATAGTACTAGATTTTATAGTTTTTTGTTACTCTCCATTCTTGTGGAGCTTCCACATGCTACATATTAATCAATCTTTAATAAAGACAGCAAAGAAAATATCTTTTTTTGCACTTTATCATAAACACAACTTGAAGTAAAAAGTGTGGGGCTTCGAGACATGGGGTTGAGGTTTTTTGTTTATTTATTATACGGAAAAGGTCCAAATATGCCCGTAAATTATGTGAATTAGGACAAATATGCCCGTCGTTATTAGTTTGGTCCAAATATGTTCAAACCGTCCAATAGTTGTGTAAATTTGCCATTATTAGACGGAACTAGCATTTTTATTTTTTATTAATTAATTAATACCAAGGCCGTCCTATATCTACCGACCCGACCCGACCCACCCCTAATTTTAGAAGACCCAAACTTAATACCCTATTCTGTTCGCCCGTTTCCTTCTGTCCTCTTCTTCCTTTTGTCTTCTTCTTCTTCCTTCTGTCTCCCCTGAATACTTGGGCCAAACTAATAATGACGGACATATTTGTCCTAACTCACATAGTTCACGGGTATATTTGGACCTTTTCCGTTTATTATATATATTGTTTGAAAGATAATGATATAATATGTTGCACATTTTGAAATAGCTTGATGTACTTTATAGATTATTTTAATGCAATGGTGAGTTATTTGCACCAAATACTTTTGTCTTGTTCCTTATAAGGCTGCTCAAAGTTTGTCACATTCATTTAAATATATTTGTGATTTTGTTGGTTGGTGAGTGTACTAACTCAAGTTGCTTCATTTTCTATTGCAACTTGCCAACTTCTTTTACTATATCTTAATTGAAATGTTTATACAAATTAATTCGAAAAAGATATATGGTTCAACTACATGAATTTTCTTATTTTTCATTACTTCACCTGTTGTTCCTAGTGGCCTGTGGGACAACAATATTTGTAATATTGAAATGATTTCGTCATTTGAGATGTTGCGTTATAGTATTACCAGTCAAGATAACGAATTAAACAATTTTATTAAGTAAAGAAAATGTTAGAAAAAATAGAGAGAAGATAAAGTCTTTCTTTCTGCAATATTCCTAACTTTGTCAATTGATCTGCACCGTTGTTTCTTTGTCTCAAAATATGAATTAGGGTAATCCCAAGTTTGGATATGAGACTCCCGCATTCTTCCATCACAGCATGATTTCAAAGATGTTATCGATCACATTTAACAGCATTAGAGCATCGGCCGAGTCGGTTTTAATAACAACCTTCTTCAACTTGTAGTCTTTTGCTAGAGCCAGACTACTAACTCTAGTGTAAGACTTGATGTCGCTTTCATACTAAGCCGTCCATAGAATTCATCTATCCACCCCTTTTTATCATCTCGTGCAACACCTCCAAACTCTTCTAATCTTGAATTAGGCATAAAACTCTGCCGATTTTGATTTTGATAAATCTCTGTGGAGGAAACACTACTAAAAATCCGGCAAAAAGCGACCAAACTTTTGCGACCAAACTTGGTCTGTCAAATAAAGCGACCAAAGTTGGTCGCTAAACTGGATAAAATAATTAAAAAATAATTGTAAATACATTAGCGACCACAATTGGTCACTATTTGGCCGATAATGTGGTCAAAATGTTGACCGGAAGGTCAGACTTGGTTGGTCAAAGAAAAAAGTAAAAATAGCGACCAATGGTCGCTAAAGTGGGACCCAACTATAAATTTTTTAATGATTGTATTATTATTTTAAAAAATTATAAAATTAAAATAAAAAAGATTTAAAATTAGCGACCAAAGTTGGTCGCTTATCAAATAGAGACTAACTTTGGTCGCTAATGTCGGACCCAGTTATAAAGTTTTAATAATAATATTATTATTTAAAAAAAATTAAGAAATATAAATAAATATAATTAAACATTAGCGACCAAAGTCGGTCGCTAATGAAAGGGGAAGAGGGTAGAGACCAAAGGTGGTCGCTAATATGGGACCCAGTTCTAACGTTTAACAATTATGTTATTATGATGACCCAAAAAGTCATCTTACGTAATTTAAGCTATATCTGTGTTCCGAGGCTCCGAGAGCCTCCGCTAGTCTCACCTCGATATGCGTGCGCAGCCCGGGCGTGTAGCCGAGAAGCTATTATGTGAAAATTTGATAAAAATGAGTTTTGATAATTAATAAATGAATATAGTTGACTTTGGTCNGTGATTCGACGGTCCCGGAGGGTCCGTAGGAAAATATGGGACTTGGGCATATGCCCGGAATCGAATTCCGAGGTCCCAAGCCCGAGAAATGAATTTTTAAAGAAAATTGTTTTCTGAAAATAATAAAGGATTTTGAAAATGAATTATTATGTGAAAACCGTGTTACCGGGCCCGTATTATGGTTTCGAAGCCCGGAACATGTTTATTATATGTTATGTGACTTATCTGTGAAATTTGATGTAAAACGGGCTTGAAATGACGTGATTCGGATTAAAAATGGGAAATTTAGAAGTTTATGAAGTTTAAGAAATTTCTAAGAGTTTTGAGGTTTAATTCTGTGATGACCCAAACGGTCATCTTATGTAATTTAAGCTATATCTGTGTTCCGAGGCTCCGTTAGCCTCACCTCGATATGCGTGCGCAGCCCGGGCGTGTAGCCGGGAAGCTATTATGT
>ML295049.1:0-17185 GCA_005239495.1 Nicotiana undulata | reverse complement strand
TGGGGGGGGGGGGGGGAGGTGCCTTCCTATCTCCTCTACTACTACTAGAGGCAACCTCGGAGGAACCTATCTTAGTACATTTGCTAGGACGGGGAGACATTGTACCTGCACAAGACGAACACAATTAGCCACAACACTTAAAACAAAAAGCAAGACTTAACGGGGTAACCACCCCACAGTTATGTTATTGGCATGTTCACAAGTACGATTTATATCGGGGACTCAGACTACCCCATTGAAAGCACGCCCTAAGTAATCAACAACCACCAACCACCAAGATAATATTACAACAATATAACCACAAACTATACTAGTGTAATATACGAAATCTAGAAGCTACGCTAGTAACTAAGAAAAGAAAAATAAGAAGTTATACTAATTTAATGCTAACAAAATTAAGAAGTTACAATACTATACTACACAAGTACTTAGCATGAATCAGATACCCCAATTAGCACCTAGAAACACATTAGTATGGAGTGGTCAATCTATTAGCACTCAGAGCTAACACGTTAAAGTTTCACAATATAATACATGACCTCCAACCCCACACTTATCTTCTAGCAATACATCCCACAAAGCACTTCCCTTCTAAATTAGCAGCACTAACGCAAGTTTATGTCACTAAGGTATTTCATCAAACACATTGTGGGAAAATCTTTCACCATATTATTTCAATTCAAAGTAGGTTAAAACCATCATACAACCACATCAAACACAACACCCAACACAACCACAACATCAACACATCTTCATAATAGCACAAAGTGCACAAATTTGACACACAATTCACCAATTTTCGGCCATAGTGTCACCCTCACCAAAATTCATCATAAAATAACTCCAATGCCACAACAACATACCACAAATCCTACACAATCATAGTGATTATGAATACCCCACAAGTTTATGCACAATTGTTTTGCCAAAATATGAATATTAACAAAATAAATTGAAAACCTACCTAGGGTTTGAGATATGAACTAAACTACCTGAAATTACTACTAAAAAGAGAAGAGATGAGAAAAGAGAACTTACCTTGATGAGTAATGAAGATGATAGAATTTGAGTGGAAAACATTTAGAGAGGAAGAAGAATTTGGGGAGTGATTTAGAGAGGACAGTTTGAGAATGAGAGATATGGGAGAAGTGGTTGGGTAACAAGTCTGTATAACTGGGCGTCCATTAATTTTTTAACTTTTTCAATTCTTTTTATTTTAAAAACTGGCTGAAAAAATTGCACATCCGCGTCACGGTGTGCGGCAGCTCACACAGCGCGACAATAGGGATCTTCAGAGGCAGTTCAATCTGAAAGACACAACCCTTTAGACTAGTGTGGCGCTCCATGCTGCGCTAGGCCAGTTTTCTCAGAGTTCCAATTTTTTCCACGTTTCAACCTACGGGTTGCACCCCGACTCTACTATGTACTTATTTTGTGTCCAATTCATGCTCATACATGTTCAAACAATTATCAAAACTCCTAAACTTTAAATCCCACACTTCAATTATCTAATTATTCTATAAAAGCAAGAAAACATGGTTACAAGTAGTCCTGAGTTATAATCGTCAGCTTGACTCCGTCACTTAGGCTCATTTGACCACGATGCTAGAGGATTGCCTATCAAATCCTCGAGTCAGGTAAGATTTCAACATGTGCCCATTCACTTTAAAGCTCTGATTCCCTTCCTCATCTTGGATCTTAATGGCGCCATACGGTGAGACATGTTTCACCACATACAGACCTATCCATCATGACTTGAATTTTTGGGGAACAACCTAAGTCAACTATTCTATAGAATACCTTGTGTGAGCACGGGATTTTTACCGATCGTATAATCCTACAAAAATCTCAATAAATTAATTAGTTTTATGGATTTTTGTTGAATTTTAATGCTATTTGTGAATTCATTTTACATTATGTAGCCAGAATTCATCATTTAAATCTATAAATAATTTAAAATGGATGATTAAGCACATAACCTTAGTTACTATTTAAATAAATATAATTGTTTGATATAAAGTAGGTTAATGATAATTCCTTGATTTAATTATTTCTTAAACAAAAATGGTGAAATTTGTCTTTAAATGACTAGGAGTAATTAAAATAATACGACTCTTAATTAATTAATTAATTGAACAAGGACTAGGATTAGAACTAATTATTACATTTATTTTTAATTTTAGGTTAATTTAATTAATTAAGGTGGGTTATAATTAAAAATGAACTAAAATGGACCAGGGCTAGAATTGCCCAGGCCCAATCCGTCCAATCCGCCCCATCCGCTACCCAAACAACCCAGCCCAAATCCCATAACCCATCCGTCCCCCTACACTACCCAAACGACCCCGTTTAATGTGAGTGAACGAATCCCAGCAGTTGATCAAAATAGATCCAACGACTGGAAACTAATAACCCCTTTAGTATAAGACTGTTCCAAACACCCCCTACCCCTATCATTTACCTAAGTCTAACACCCCCTCCCCCACCGTCTCTATCCTCTCTCTCTCACCCTGCCGGCCTCCTCCGTTCCCCCGCTTGTCTCCGCCGTCCCCCGCCCTAACTTCGCTGGCCGAAAATCGCCTCTGGCGGCGGAGATCAACCAAATGATTCCAAAATTTACCCATATTATCTCCTCTTCATCCTCAACCGCCTCCCACCATTTGTTTCTTCAAAAAACCACCCAAAAATCTCCAATTTCGGATCTAAAAATCTGAAACCTTAAAATGCCATCTCCGACCGATTTGAAGATAATTAATGACTCAAACCTACATGAGTCAATAACTCTTGATGAGAGCTATTGATTCCTGTGGGTTTGGAACATTTCAAAACCCTGCCGGAATCCGGCCAAAGTCCGACGAGTCAAATTTTCTGGCTAAACCCCTTTTAAACGGGTATTTCCTTTTTCTTTTGTCTGTTTCCCATGGTTTTATTGTGAAAAATTATGAACAAGTTAATGGTTTAATTACTGTTTCCATTGTCCCTTCTTAGACCAACTTATTTCTCTTTTTATTCTGCTCATGTTTGCTTGAATGTTCGTTCTTGTGATTGATCCAAAACCCTGAATGATTTCATGATTAAATTGCTTACTATCCTTGATCTATTGCTTGGTTGACCGATTCTGTTTGTTTTAGCCTAATTGTACGTGTTTAGATTAATCGAACCCTGCTTAGACACTTGAATAATGCAGCTTAGGTCTTAATGTTCATAAGTTTTAAACATGTTTCATGTATTTTTTGCGATCAAATTCTTCTGAATATCATGTTTAATCGACTGGTTTTCTATGTGTTTGTTTGATTCATTGAATTAATTAGTTTGGGTTAATATGCATATAGATTGATTAGGATTCTTTGATAATTAGTCTCGTAACTTACTATCCCATTAATAAAATTCTGATCCTAATGAGATGTACTGTTAAAACTAGGATAATTAACCACCTAATTAGAAAACTAATTAACTAATTAAGTTAGTGATCTAAACAAAACTGAAGTCAATTGGTAGTTGGGTAACCCCTAACTAGTCAAGTCCTAATACTAGTTGAGGGGAACTGATTAGGTTTGAATAATCAAAGTTCCTAACTAGGATTAATTAGCTAGAGTTAATAATAAACCAAGCAAATCTAACCATAGTTACCTAAGAGTAATTATAGGGATGTTAAAGGGTAATATATGAATTTTAGTTGAAGGAATCTTGGGTGTAACAACCCAACAACCTTCTAGACTTATAAAATCAGATGTGTAAGGGGTATTAGGGTCATTACAATGGTTGAAAACTTTTGGAATAGGGGCAGCTGTCCCAAAGGATAAGGGTGACAACTGCCTTTTTACCATTTCAGCCTGTGGGGATAGGGAATATGCCAAGCATATCCTATCCCCCCAAATCCCTTATAAATACACCCATTTTTCCACTATTGGAAAAGTTCTTTTCAACTGTTTTAAAACTCTTTTACCTCTTTTACACTCATTTAGTTGCTGAAAATATTGGAAAACACAGAAAAATTTAGAGTAGTTGCTATTCATGAGAAATTTCAAAAGGCATTAGTAGAACATAAATCTGATTTCCTTTCGGAAGGTTCATCAAGAGTCTGCTGGGTTTTTCAACTTTGGTTCTCCTTCAGTTTCTGATTTCGAACTTATCTGGGTTAATTTCGTGGGAGCTGCTTTGGTTTGAGGTTGTTGTTTGTTGCTGCATGACTATTTCTTCTCTTAGCTGAATCTTCTTTTGGGCCTGACCTTTATTTGGTCATGATTTCTTAGTATTCTTGCTCTTAAAAGGTATGTACACTTAACACTAAATAAAATGTTAGATCTGAAACATGTTGTCAATTCTTCATGAATATGTGGTTTCTTGTTCAAATCTTTTTATGTATAAACCTGTATGAAAAAAATATGATGCTGAAATGTGGTGCATGTTCTTTTGTGTATAGAGGGTTTGAGTGTTATAATGACAAGAAAAACATGTTTTGTCTAGTTTCTAACTTCTGAAGTCTACCTTAATCTGTTTTTGTATATAGTTCAAAGTTTACTGGTTTAAAAATACATTTCTTACTCAAATGCTAGTTCTTATACCTGTTGTAGTTTATCATTAAGGTAGATTGCACTAGGGTAGATGAATTTGACTTCTTAATAGTCAAATTCACCCCATGGCAGTGCACAAACAGTAGTATAGTTGGCTGAAATTTACCCTTTAAATGGTATAAAATATGTAGTTAAGAAAGGCTTTAGAGTAAGGAATCTAAACCCTTGAATGGTCTGATTCATTCTCTAAAAATGCCAAGAATAGTCAAAGTATTCAAGTTAATACTTGCTGAAGTATGAGTATGACTACTAAAGGTCAAATAAGGTGGCATCATTGGAATGAATCTGACCTTTCCCATGGTCAGATTCATTCTAGCAAATGCACAAAAGGATTCTGTTTGGTATTACATAATCTTACATCATTAGAGTCAAGGCTGACCCCTTTATGGTAAGATTTGCTCTAGTAGATGCATTATATATGTCTATATTGAGATGATTAGAAACTACAAAAAAGAGCTAAAAGTGCAAAGCATCCGGATGTGGAGCAACCCATTAGGACTTCCATTCATACAGGAGTTTTATTTTTGTTTCAGTAAAAGGAAAAAAACTATAATTATTCATTTATGCATTCTGGAACCTTGTAATCTAAGACTGGACTATGTATTCATTTTTAGCCTTTTAGTATAAAGTGTTCATGCTGATCTTTAAGGCAGTCTCTTGGATTTTCTGATCTAGTCTTGATATAAGAAGTAATGCGGTGCTAATAGGTGTTTAATCAAAAGAAGAACTTGTATTTAAATCAGTCCGCATGAAACCCTTAGCAAACATTTTCTGGAATTCTGAATCGGTTATTCCAGATTCAGTCGTTTCTTTTTTATTCAATATAAACGGGAATTGGTAGAATATTTTTAGTTCATCTCACAGCCTTTAAATTTTTCTGAAATAGATGCATGAACACTCTTGAATAAGGATAAATACGTATGAATCTTGATTTTCAAAAGCATGTGTTTAGGCTATCTGAAATTGACAAGAAGTGTTAAGTCAGAACTGACAAAACTGCTTGTGCTACGCTCTTCTTTAAAGATTACAAAGTTCTCATAGAATAAGGTAGTTCAAGCTTAGAAATCGAAACAAATTATTGAATAAGGTGTTTGTATACCTGTATGTTTTTTTAGGTGTATACATATATATACCTGAATGATGTGCATTTGACTAGCATATTTTATACCATTCATCAAACTAGAATATGAAGACTGTTAAGATTTGGTTGAGAATCGAACTTCATAACTAGCAGTGTTACTTGCAAATTAGCCGTAATTAGGATTGGCATAACTCATGGGCTAAACTATGGCCATAGCCCGGAAAGTTTTGTCTCTTAGGCTAGTGAACTCAATTTTAGATAATTCTCTACATATCCTCTAGGTAAAAAGGAAAAATACCCTTTAGTATGAAATTCATTGAGCGATCGACAATTATCTCAAATTACCATAATCTACACTGGGGAGTGGCAACTTGTGCCCCCCGACCCTCAACTCCAAACAATAAATAAAAACATAGCAACCAAGGGTGCATTTCATGTGACGTGTTTTCCATGTGCTAAAAAACAACAAGTGCACGCCATTGTGACTTGTCTAAGATAAATCCATAAACATCCTAATTGGTCTTAAAACTAAAATGCTCCTTCAAATAGAAAACATAAAGAATAATCGAATATCGCTTCAAATAGGCATTATAAAACCGTCACGACCATAGTCTTGACTACGTAATCTACACTCGGATGCGACAACTCATGTCCCCGACTTCAACTTCAAACTATATTAAAATCACGTGTTGCAATTGCGGGTGCATTTCATGTGGCGTAATTGTAACATGTCCAAAAGCAGACAAGTGCACGTCCTCGTGACTTGTTTTCAAGATAAATCCATAAATGTCAAAAGCGACAAAATTAAAAAGGCTAAATGCACAATGGGTTAAAAATCCATGCACAATCTTGATTTCGCCCAAGGGACAACACTATCCCGCCACGGCCCGCCTTCCGTTATTCTCTACAAACAATACTGCCGAATATGAAGCTTGTATAATGGGTATGAACATGGCTATTGACATGGATGTAGAAGTGTTATTGATCATGGGGGATTCTGATTTTGATCATCAAGCAGACTCAGGGAGAGTGGGAAACTCGAGATGTTAAGCTCCTTCCATACATACAACATGTGGAAGATCTTAGCAAATGATTCGAAGCTATCGAGTTCAGATATATTCCTCGATGCCACAACAAGTTAGCCGATGTGCTGGCTACCCTAGCTGCAATGCTGCCATATCCGGGCAAGGTTCACATTAACCCGTTGGAAATTCAGATCAAGGAAAGGCATGGTTATTGCAACACGGTAGAAGTAGAACCTGATGTCCAACCATGGTATCATGATATCAAAAGATTCTTGAAAACAAAGGAATATCAAAAGCAGGCCAATGGGGACCAAAAGAGAACCATCCGGAGACTCACTAGCAGTTTCTTCCTTAGTGGGGAAGTACTGTATAAAAGGACTCCCGATCTGAATCTATTAAGATGTGTAGACGCTAAGGAAGTTGAAAAGATTATGAACGAGGTGAATTCAAGAGTATGCGGTCCCCACATGAACGGGTACACCCTCGCAAAGAAAATCTTGCGGGCTGGATATTACTGGATGACCATTGAGACAGATTGTTTCAGCTTTGTCCGGAAATGCCATAAGTGTCAAATACATGGAGATTTGATCCATGCATCACCATCAGAATTGCATCTTATGTCAGCACCCTGGACGTTTGTTGCCTGGGGAATGGATTTCATCGGGATGATCGATACAAAGGCCTCAAATGGGCACCGATATATCTTGGTCGCTATTGACTATTTCACAAAATGGATCGAAGCAGTCACATTCAAAGTTGTCACTAAGAAAGCAGTGGTGGATTTCGTGCACTCTAACATCATCTGTCGTTTTGGTATCCCAAAGACTATCATTACCGACAATACCACAAATCTGAACAGCAACTTGATGAGGGAGGTATGTGAACTGTTCCAAATCACACACCGTAACTCCACCCCTTACCGGCCCAAAGACAACGGTGCCGTTGAAGCAGCAAACAAAAATATCAAGAAAATTCTCAGGAAAATGATTCAAACTTCCAGGCAATGAAACGAGAAATTTCCCTTTGCATTATTGGGATATCGCACGACAGTGCGCATGTCGGTTGGAGCTACTCTTTATCTATTGTTTATGGCACTGAAATCGTAATACCCGTAGAAGTCGAAATTCCCTCCCTTCGGATTATTGTCGAAGCAGAAATTAAGGATGATGAATGGGTCAAAACCTGATTGGAACAGCTAACTCTGATTGATGAAAAAATAATGGCCACAGTTTGCCACGGGCAGTTGTACCAACAAAGAATGGCCTGCGCCTACAACAAGAAGGTGCGCCCCAGGAATTTTGAAGTGGGGCAACTTGTCTTAAGACGTATCCTCCCACACCACGAAGAAGCGAAAGGAAAATTCCCCCCGATTTGGAAAGGTCCATACATCATAAGGAAATTGCTGCCAAAAGGAGCATTGTACCTGGGGGACATCGAAGGAAATGACCCCGAAACAGCTGTCAATGCAGATGAAGTCAAAAGGTATTATGTTTGATCTTTTCGTATTGATGATACTAATGATCGAAATGACGAAGGCTTTCATTCACGATACCCAAACACTATTATTTTTGTAAACCCTTTGAGCCGGTTACTCTTCCTTGACTACCCTCTTTGGAACTTGAAGTGTGTTAAAAAAAAAGAAGAAAAGAAAAGAAAAGAAGAGAAAAATGAAAGAAAAAACCAAAACAAACAAAAATGTTTTCCTTAACTACGTCTGACTTGATTCCGAAAGGATACATAGGCAGCCTCTCCCTGGGGTTCAGTCAAACAAAAATAAAAATCCACATTCCCCCAAGAGTTTAAGCTGGGGCAAGTGTTAAGATTCGACAGTGATTCGCCTGAAAAGTTCCAAAGTTGTAATTCAGTACAATTTGTTTTTACCTCAAATCCCGTTCAAGTCCTTCCAATCAACTGGCGAAGAAAAGCCAGAATGGGAGGATACATCTATCTGGACCTGATACAAGCAATAAGAGAAATTAAAATGAGAGAGTCTTATCGGTGAAAAGCCACAAGGCATCATAAGGCGATGGCGAGTAGAGAAATCAAAAATGAGAGAGTCTTGTTAGTGAAAACTCGCAAAGAGCACTACAGGGCGATGGCGAGAAGAGAAATGAGAGAAGTTAGTCGGTGAAAACCCGAAAAGGGCACTACTACTCGAAAAGAAGATGATTGGTTACTGATATCGACATGGTCATGGGACAAGGTTTCTCAACCTCGAGTTAAAAGTTGTGACAAATTTCTGAGAGTCAGATTGTTTATATAGATTCGACATCGAGTCCAAGACGCATGTCATGTTCATTGAAGGCCGCGTACACTCCAGATAAGTCCTTTTTCTCTTCCCCAAAAGGGATAGTTCTTGTCAAAATTCATTGTCTCCATTTCTTTGTTATCCTCTCTCAATCCCTTTCAGTCTGATTCTGTTTCTAAAGCAAGGCAAAGAAAGGATGGAAAAACTGATTTACAGGGTTCTCGTTTAACGTGAGCCATCATGCAAAGGGCACCAAGACTCATCAGGGGCTTCGAGTCGATCCTGGCTGACCGCAACGGCCGATGCTTCAAACGCAAAACTCTTGGAAGGAGGAAATACAATTGAAATGCCTATAAAAGCGATTGAAGTGAAAGGTTAAGTCCCACGTGGCTAACCTTCTCGGCAAAGTTTGAAAAGCCGAAGCGCTTCAAATGATTTAAATTTAAAGTTGGAAATGAAAGGCCGATGAAGGCGAAGCAAAGTTGGAAAGGTTAAGTCCCACACGACTAACCGTTGCAGCAGAATTTGAGGGGCCAAAATTTCCCCGATACTCTGGAAATCCAAAAGAAAAAGCAAGTGAAAGGCCAACAAAGGCAAAGTAAAGTCAAATGTTGGGTCCCACGTGACCGATCGCCATGGTAAAATCTGGAAAGCCAGGGCCCCCAGGATTAGAAATGAAACCTAATTCCCAGCGAGCAAGTAAGTGGTCAAGATCTTTGTCACAAGAACTGAGATCAAGCTGTTGAAAATCAAGGCTGCAAAACCAACCACCATTTCAAACTAACAAATTGTTCTTTGTTTGAAGGAAACAGGTGTAACTCAAAGCAACCTTGCAAATTCAAGTGTAAAAAAAGAAAAGAAGAAGAAGAAGGGGCGCAAGATCTAGAAGCAGCTCTGCAGCAACGACTCCAGAAAGGGAAGTTTTCTCCAAAATTCTTTCCCGCATTCACTCAAAATAAAATGAAAAGAAAAGAAAAGAAGAGAACGATGTTGAAAATAGTCCAAACCTAAAGTGGTATAGGGTCTCCAATCCCTAGCTACACCTTTCCCAACATAGGATATTCCATTCCTTAGTTGATGCCAACATAGGGTTTACATTCCGTAGTTGATGCCAGCATAACCTGATGCCGACATAACTCGATGCCAACATAGGATATTCCATTCCTTAGTTGATGTCGACATAGGGTCTCCATTCCCTAGTTGATGCCAGCATAACCTGATGCCGACATGACTCGATGCCAACCTAGGATATCCCAGTCCTCAGTTGATGCCAGCATAGGGTCCCACTCCCTAGTTGATGCCGGCATAACCCGATGATTCTTCAAACATAGGGTCCCACTCCCTAGCAGACACCAACATAACCTGGTGATCTTTCTGACAACAACATAACCTGTTGATCATCCCCCGACACTGACATAACCTAGTAATCTTTTTGTCCGGAAATAGCATAACCTGTTGACCTTTCCAGACATCGGCATAACCTGGTGATATTTTTCTGACAACAACATAACCTGTTGAACATCTTCTGACACTGGCATAACCTAGTGATCTCTTTTTCCCGGCAACAGCATAACTTGTTGACCTTTCTAGACACCGGCATAACCTGGTGACCTTTCCAGACACCAGCATAACCTGGTGATCGTTTTACTGACAACATCATAACCTGTTGATCATCTCCTGACACTGGTATAACCTAGTGATATCTTTCCCCCAGGAAACAACATAACCTGTTGACTTTTCCAGACACCGACATGACCTGGTGATCTTTTTTCTGACAACAACATAACCTGTTGAACATCTTCTGATACTGGCATAATCTAGTGATCTCTTTTCCCGGCAACAACATAACCTGTTGACCTTTCTAAAACACCAGCATAACATGGTGATCTTTCCTGACGATAGCATAACCTGTCGATCATTTTCTGACATTGGCATAACCCAGTGATCTCTTTTCCCGCAACAGCATAACCTGTTGACCTTCCCATACACCAGTACGACCTGTTAATTTCGTTTTGACAAACGGCATAACCCGTTGATCCTCCTCAGACACCAGCATAACCTGGTGATCTTTTTTTAACGACAGCATAACGTGTTCACCGCTTTCAATAACAAAATAGTGTAGATTTCCTTACAATAACTCACAAAATTTTCCTAGTGAAAACTGGGGTAGAAAATTTCGTTCGTTTGTTTTGATTTTTGTGCAGATTACATTTTTAGGACATTGGAACTCGAGACGACCAAAAGAAGAAGTTTCGATCCAAAATAATAAAACAAAAAGAGGAAAGAGAAGATTGAATCCAAAAGTGCGGAAACGGGGAAGAGGTGGACTATTCAGGACGAGATTGAAGTCATCCATCCAGTATATCCTGCCTTGATCCGAGGAATGATAAGTCGAAACTAGCACCTGTGGCTAACAAGCATCAAGATCCAGGTCAGAGTCAACAGAAGATCAAGACTCAAGACCAAGGCTTAGATAAGAATCTTGTGACTAGCAGCTGATAGGTTTAATTAGTCTTTCGTTTTGTTACTTTAGTGTAACAAGGAGATCAGCAGCAGTAACAACAACAATCACAGTGAAACCACAATTACTCGGTAGTCCCAGCTACCCAAAACTTCTAGAACTACACTGACCTGATTCCTTTATAGCCAAGGATATGTAGGCAACCTACGAAGCAGGGTCTGGTCAAACCTTTCAAAAACGCTTCACAATGGAACATATGAATGAGTGAAGTCGTTTATGGTTGCTCACTTTGTCTTTGCCCGGAAACTCTTCGTGTTTCCGAACAAAGAGGGGCAGATGTGAGCACGTGATTTTTACCTATCGTATAATCCTACAAAAATCTCAATAAATTAATTAGTTTTATGAATTTTTGTTGAATTTTAATGCTATTTGTGAATTCATTTTACATTATGTAGCCATAATTCATCATTTAAATCTATAAATAATTTAAAATGGAATGATTAAGCACATAACCTTAGTTACTATTTAAATAAATATAATTGTTTGATATAAAGTAGGTTAATGCTAATTCCTTGATTTAATTATTTCTTAAACCAAAATGGTGAAATTTGTCTTTAAATGACTAGGAGTAATTAAAATAATATGACTCTTAATTAATTAATTAATTGAACAAGGACTAGGATTAGAACTAATTATTACATTTAGTTTTAATTTTAGATTAATTTAATTAATTAAGGTGGGTTATAATTAAAAATGAACTAAAATGGACCTGGGCTAGAATTACCCAGGTCCAATCCATCCAATCTGCCCCATCCGCTACCCAAAAGACCCAACCCAAATCCCATAACCCATCCGGCCCCCTACACTACCCAAATGACTCCGTTAAATGTGAGTTAACGAATCCCAGCCGTTGATCAAAATAGATCCAACGGCTAAGAACTAATAACCCCTTTAGTATAAGACTGTTCCAAACACCCCCTACCCTCCCTCATTTACCTAAGTCTAACAACCCCTCCCCCACCGTCTCAATCCTCTCTCTCTCACCCCGCCAGCCTCCGTCGTTCCCCCACCTGTCTCCGTCGTCCCCCGCCCTAACTCCGTCGGCCGAAAATCGCCTCCGGCGGCGGAGATCAACCAAATGATTCCAAATTTTACCCAGACTATCTCCTCTTCATCCTTAACCGCCTCCCACCATTTGTTTCTTCAAAATATCACCCCAAAATCCCCAATTTCAGATCTAAAAATATGAAACATTAAAATGCCATCTCCGCCCGATTTGAAGATAATTAATGACTCAAACCTACATGAGTTAATATCTCTTGATGAGAGCTATTGATTCATGTGGTTTTGACAATTTTCAAACCCTTCCGGAATTCGGTTGAAGTCCGGCGAGTCAAATTTTCCGGCTAAACCCCTTTTAAACGGGTATTTCCTTTTTCTTTTGTCTGTTTCCATGGTTTTACTGTGAAAAATTATGAACAAGTTAATGGTTTAATTACTATTTCCATTGTCCCTTCTTAGACCAGCTTATTTCTCTTTTTATTCTGCTCCTGTTTGCTTGAATGTTCGTTCGTGTGATTGATCCCAAACCCTGAATGATTTCACGATTAAATTGCTTACTATACTTGATCTACTGCTTGGTTGAACGATTCTGTTTTGTTTTAGCCTAATTGTACGTGTTTAGATTAATCGAACCCTGCTTAGACACTTGAATAATGCAGCTTAGGTCTTAATTTTCATAAGTTTTAAACATATTTCATGTTTTTTTTGTGATCAAATTCTTCTGAATATCATGTTTAATCGACTGGTTTTCTATGTGTTTGTTTGATTCGTTGAATTAATTAGTTTGGGTTAATATGCATATAGATTGACTAGGATTCTTTGATAATTAGTCTCCAAACTTACTATCCCATTAATAAAATTCTGATCCTAATGAGATGTACTGTTAAAACTAGGATAATTAACCACCTAATTAGAAAACTAATTAACTAATTAAGTTAGTGATCTAAACAAAGCTGAAGTCAATAGGTAGTTGGGTAATCCCTAGCTAGTCAAGTCCTAATAATAGTTAAGGGGAACTGATTAGGTTTGAATAACCAAAGTTCCTAACTAGGATTAATTAACTAGAGTTAATAATAAACCAAGCAAATCTAACCCTAGTTACCTAAGAGTAATTATAGGGATGTTAAAGGGTAATATAGGAATTTTAGTTGAAGGAATCTTGGGTGTAACAACCCAACAACCTTTTAGACTTATAAAATCAGATTTTAAGGGGTATAAGGGTCATTACAATGGCTGAAAACTTCTGGAATAGGGGCAGCTGTCCCAAAGGATAAGGGTGATAGCTGCCTTTGTACCATTTCAGCCTGTGGGGATAGGGAATATGCCAAGCATATCCCATCCTCCCAAATCCCTTATAAATACACCCATTTTTCCACTATTGGAAAAGTTCTTTTCAGCTGTTTTTAATCTCTTTTACCTCTTTTACACTCATTTAGCTGCTAAACACAGAAACATTTAGAGTAGTTGCTATTCATGAGAAATTTCAAAAGGCATTAGTAGAATAGAAATCTGATTTCCTTTCGGAAGGCTCATCAAGAGTCTGATGGGTTTTTCAAGTTCTCCTTCAGTTTCTGATTTCGAACTTATCTGGGTTAATAATTTCTTGGGAGCTGCTTTGGTTTGAGGTTGCTGTTTGTTGCTGCCTGACTATTCCTTCTCTTAGGTGAATCTTCTTTTGGGCCTGACCTTTATTTGGTCAGGATTTCTTCATATTCTTGCTCTTAAAATGTATGTACACTTAACACTAAATGAAATGTTAGATCTGAAACATGTTGTCCATTCTTCATGAATCTGTGGTTTCTTGTTCAAATATGTTTATGTATAAACCTGTATGACAAAAATATGATGCTGAATTGTGGTGCATGTTCTTTTGTGTATAGAGGGTTTGAGTGTTATATTGACAAGACAAACATGTTTTTTCTAGTTTCTAACTTCTGAAGTCTACCTTAATCTGTTTCTGTATATAGTTCAAAGTTTATTGGTTTAAAAATACATTTCTTACGCAGATGCTAGTTCTTGTACCTGCTGTGGTTAATCATTAAGGTAGATGAATTTGACTTCTTAATAGTCAAATTCACCCCATGGCAGTTCACAAACAATAGTATAGTTGGCTGAAATTTACACTTTACAGGGTATAAAGTATGTAGTTAAGAAGGGCTTTAGAGTAAGGAGTCTAAACCCTTGAATGGTATGATTCATTCTCTAAAAATGCCAAGAATAGTCAAAGTATTCAAATGAATACTTGCTGAAGTATGGGTATGACTGCTAAAGGTCAAATAAGGTGGCATCATTGGAATGAATCTGACCTTTCCCATGGTCAGATTCATTCCAGCAAATGCATAAAAGGATTCTGTTTGGTATTACATAATCTTACATCATTAGAGTCAAGTCTGACCCCTTTATGGTCAGATTTTCTCTAGTAGATGCATTATATATGTCTATATTGAAATGATTAGAAACTGCAAAAAAGAGCAGCAAGTGCAAAGCTTCCGGATGTGGAGCAGCCCATTAGGACTTCCATTCATACATGAGTTGTATTTTCGTTTCAGTAAAAAGAAAAATACTATAATTATTCATTTACGCATTCTGGAACCTTGTAATCTAAGACTGGACTGTGTATTCATTTTTAGTCTTTTAGTATAAAGTGTTCATGCTGATCTTTAAGGCAGTCTCTTGGAATTTCTGATCTAGTCTTGATATAAGAAGTAATACGGTGCTAATAGGTGTTTAATCAAAAGAAGAACTTGTATTTAAATCAGTCCGCACGAAACCCTTAGCAAACATTTTCTGAAATTCTGAATCGGTTATTCCAGATTCAGTCGTTTCCTTTTTATTCAATATAAACGGGAATTGGTAGAATAATTTTAGTTCATCTCAAAGCCTTTAAATTTTTCTGAAATAGATGCATGAACACTCTTGAATAAGGATAAATACGTATGAATCTTGATTTCCAAAAGCATGTGTTTAGGTTGTCTGAAATTAACAAGAACTGTTAAGTCAGAACTGACAAAACTGCTTGCGCTATGCTCTTCTCTAAAGATTACAAAGTTCTCATGGAATAAAGTAGTTCAAGCTTAGAAATTCGAAACAAATCAGTGAATAAGGTGTTTGTATATCTGTATGTTTTTATAGGCGTATACATATATACCTGAATGATGTGCATTTGACTAGCATATTTTATACCATTCATCAACTAGAATATGAAGACTGTTAAGATTTGGTTGAGAATCGAACTTCCTAACTAGTAGTGTTACTTGCAAATTAGCCGTAATTAGGATTGGCCAAAAGGGTTAAATAACTTGTGATGACCCAAAAGGTCATCTTATGTAAAGTTATTTATGACTGTGTTCCGAGGTCCCGAAAGCCTTCGTTAATCTCACCTCGATGTGTGTGCGCAGCCCGAGCGCATTGCCGGGAAGCCTTTATGTAAAAACTTGATAAATAGTTGAATTTATGATAATTAATTGAATAAAGTTGACTTTGGTCAACATTTTTGGTAAACGGACCCAGACCTGTGATCTGGCGATCCCGGGAGGTCCGTAGGAAAATATGGGACTTGGGCGTATGCCCGGAATCGAATTCCGAGGATCCAAGTTCGAGAAATGAATTTTTAAAGAACATTATTTTCTGAAAATAATAAAGGCTTATGAAAATGAACCTCAATGTGAAAAATGTGCTGCCGGGCCCGTATTATGGTTCTGGAGCTCGAGATAGGTTCAATATGTGTTATTTAAGTTATCTGTGAAATTTGGTAAGAAACGGACTTGATTTGACGGGTTTCAGATAAAAATGGGAAAATTTAGATTTAAATGAAGTTTTGAGGATTTTCATAGAATTTGAAATTTGGTTTGGAATGTGATTTTATGTTACCGAGGTTCGAATGCAATTCCGAGACTGGGAGTAGTTCCGTTATGTCATTTATGACTTGTCTGCAAAATTTGAAATCATTCCGAGTAGTATAGGCCGGTTCGGCGCATTGAAATGAATTCTAGAATCTTAAGTTCTTAAGCTTGATTCAATTTGGTTTTGGGGTTGAATTCTGAGTTTCGTTGTTGTTTTTTGCATCCCGGAAGTTCGAGCGAGTCCGTATCATGAATACAGACTTGCCGGTGCTTTTGGACGGGGTCACGAGGGGCTCAGGTGAGTTTTGGACCCCCGGGAGCTAATTTGGAAAAACCAGATTTTTGTTGTCTGGTTTCCTTCTCTGCGATCGCAGAAGGTGGGTCGCGATCGCGGAAAAGGAATTGGGCTGGGCTGCTGATTGTTCTTCGCGATCGCAGCTTCCTCTTCGCGATCGCGGAAGGCCGGACTCCATGCCTTCGCGATTGCAGCCCCATCCTCGCGATCGCATAGTGCCAAGCCAGGGCCGGGCACAGTTACTCTTCGCGATCGCAGGACCTCTGCCGCGATCGCAGAGGTCTTGCCAGTTGGCCTTCGAGATTGCAGAACCTATGCCGCGATCACAGAGGTCTGGCCCGTTGGACTTCGCGATCGCAGGGCCCTTGTCGCGATCGCAGTGAAGGAATCCCTGGGCAGTGTTATTAAATACGGGACATAGCATATTTCCCCCATTTTCATCTTCCTCCTCAAGTCTTTAGAGAGCTCTTCAAGGAACCTTCCACCACTGTTATTGAGGTAAGTAAATTCCATGGTTATACTAGTTTCAAACAATAATTCCTAGTTAAATTCCCTACTAAATTATCTAAAATCATAGAATTAGGTAGTAATTTTAGG
>ML295048.1:0-36701 GCA_005239495.1 Nicotiana undulata | reverse complement strand
CAACTGATGGTTAAGACCATCAACAAATCTCCGAATCCTCTCCCTGTCCGTAGGAACCAACCAGACAACATGACAAGCTAACTCGGAAAACCTCATGTCATATCGCGTCACTGTCATATCCCTCTGACGCAGCTGCTCAAACTCTCTACGCAGCTCCTCTCTCTGAAATTGTGGTACATACTTCTCTAAGAAGAGAATAGAAAACTGGTGCCAAGTCAGTGGTGGTGTACCGGCGGGTATGCGCCTCTCATAGGCCTCCCACCAAGCAAGTGCCGATCTCGAAAGCTGGAAAGTTGAAAATGGAACTCCGCTAGTCTCGAGTATCCCGGCTGTACGAAGAATCCTCTGGAACTTGTCCAAGAAAGCCTGGGAATCCTCGCCCTAAGTGCCACTGAAAGTAGGGGGCTGGAGTCTGCTGAATCTCTCCAGTCTCCGCTGCTCATCATCTGCCAAGGCAGGGACCACTAAATCTGGTGCGGCAGCAACGGGCTGGACTGGGGCCACTCCCGGTGTCTGAAGCCCCCGAAGAACCTGCTCAGGAGTCCGGGCAGCTGGAGTCTGTATGCCTCCCCCGGCCTGAGATGTGGTAGCAGAAGAAGATAGAGCGACCGCCTGTGCTAAGCTGGTGCACACTGTCAGAATCTGAGTCAAGGTCTCCTGAAGACCTGGGATCACTATAGGCACAGCTGGTGCCGGGTCCTGCCCCGCTGGAACCTCGACTGCGGGAGCCTGATCCTGAGCAATGGGAGGATCCTCAGGTGCTGCCCCACGTACCGGACGGGCTGCACCCCTCCCCCTAGCCTGACCTCGACCACGACGACCTCGGCCTCGAACTGGTCCCGCTGGTGCCGGGTCATCACTGCCGGTAGCACGAGTCCTCACCATCTGTGAGAAGATGAAACAATGAGAGTTTAGTTCCAAGAATCAACAGAGTCGCACGACAGAATTCAAGAATATGAAGTTTCCTAAGGGTTCTGCAGCCTCTCGAAGATAAGTACAGACGTCTCCGTACCGATCCGCAAGACTCTACTAAACCTGCTCATGACTGGTGAGACCTATTCAACCTAGTGCTCTGATACCAACTTGTCACGACCCGTTTCCGGGTTGTGATGGCGCCTGTCGTGGAACCAGGCTAGCCAACCGTTACAACAATACTCAATTCATTTACTAGAGAAATTTACTCATTTTTGGCTCAACTCATAGAAATACGGAAATCTTTAATCAGTTAAAACAGTCTAACAAAAGAAATAATCTCCAACAATCAATCTAGGATCTGGAGTCACGCAGTCATGATCTACTAACATCAACACAACTGAGAAATAATACTAAAGTTATAAGTTTCCAATTTCTAATACAGGAGGACAAATAAGGAAAAGAGGGACGGGATAGCGAACGCCAGCTGCTACCTCGTCGGCTCTGAGAGATAAGCTGCTATCACCGATCCGCGCCAAATCTCGGTGTACCTGGATCTGCACACACAGTGTGCAGGTAAGTAACGAAAACAACCTACGGTCTGAGGAGGTAGTGACGAACTCAACCTCCGTAAATCACAGTTCAAATAATGAATATTTCAGGAATAACCGAGTATATCAGTGACAATATCCGTAAATAACAATTAAATGCCATGTATGTATCATGCAACTCTCACAGGTAGTCCTCTCGGTACACATAATTGGCCATTGGCCCAGGGAAATCCATCCCGTAACATGTACGACGTGGTGACTCAGTCACTAAGTACCGAGGGAGCAGGCCAATTCAGCCTTTCGGAGAAATCCATCTCCGGAATATCATACTCATCCATAATCTGTACCAGGGAAATCCATCACTTCGTATCTCATAAACAGTATCTGTGCCAGGAAAATCCATCCCTCTATATCTCATATCTCGGACAAATCCATGTCCAGGGAAATCCATCCCTCAATATCTCATATCTCGGACAAATCCATGTCCAGGGAAATCCATCCCTCAATAACTGTGCGCTCACTGGGGGTGTAAAGACTCCGGAGGGGCCGCCAAGGATATGGCCCAAGCGCTATATATATATCAAGCCCACGAAGGGTATATCATCTCAACATTTGGCTCTAGGCCCATACTCAGTCAGAATTACCGGTCTCTTCACAACACTCTCATTAGGTAACAGCCCAAACAATGGCAATGCATGATAAATAAATGATTTCTGAGACTGAAATACGAATACATGTATAATAACAGGACTGAGTATGCACAAGTAAAGTTCGCAATAGAAACAACAGTAACGGACCCTTTCCGGTCTCCACATATAGACATGAAGTCTTATCATTTATACTTGTTATGTTTCTTTTAGTTTCTACGCATTAATAGCCTTCACAGTACCGATATCATGGTGGAACAACAGTTAAACCGTGCCTGGGGATAAGCCGGGCCACAACAAATCAACCAACACTCATATGCCCGTCACTTGGCGAGTGTATCATAGTAACTATCATCAATTAGCATGTACATTGGGGTTTTGAACCCCTCAGTTCCAAGGTTGAAGCCGTTACTTACCTCGAAACCGGCTCAACTCTACTCCGCCGGGCCCTTTCCTCGAGAATCGGCCTCCAAATACTCCAAATCTATCAATAATAAATTACATAGTGTCACAATGTGCTAAGGCACAATCCCCAAATCAAAATTTAGCAAAAATACCAAAAATTCCAAATCCGGTCAAAACCCGGCCCTCGGGCCCACGTCCCAAAAGTCAGAAATTTTCACAACACTAGGTTCCTTGTCCTTTCCCGAGTCTAACCATACCAAGAACACGAAAATCGGACCTCAAATGGTCCTCCAATTCCCCCATTCTTCTTCTCTTAAACCCAAGCCCTAACCACCATTTTTCTACTGTTTTTACCAAAGATTTCAACCAAATATCGTTCTTAATGCACAATATAACGAGTTTTGAGTCCAAGAAACTTACCTCCTTGAAGAAACAACGAAATCCCTCTTCAAAATCTCTTCAAAACCTCCAACCCGTGTCTAAAAATGGTGAAAGAAGACTACTTTCGCGAAAGTTGCCTTTTATAGTTCTGCCCAGGCATTTTCGCAACAACGGTGTTTTTCTCCCTTCAACCGCACCTGCGAAACCCACTTAAGTTGCCCAACTTCCGCACCCGTGATCCTTTAACCTGCGCCTGCGACATCGCAGGTGCGTACATCCATCCGCCCTTGCGACCTCCTTCGCACCTTCGGCCTCATTATCGCAACAGCGGGCCCGCAGGGGCGACATATTGACCGCACCAACGGTCCTTCACTTAACACCCAGAGCCCGCGCCTGCGACCCCATCTCCCGCACCTGCGACCTCGCAGGTGCGATCTTCCTTCCGCCCCAGCGACCAAACCTCGCACCTGCGCCATGTTTTCCGCGCCTGCGATATCCGCACCTGCGGCCCAAGCATCGCAGGTGCGATCGCACCAGCAACAGCAGCTTCAGCTGCATTTCAAGTTCCAACTTCTCCGTTTAACGCCCGAAATCAAACCCGAGCCCCTCGGGACCCCAACCAAACATACCAACATATCAAACATGGTTATTCAAACTTTGTCGAGCCATTAAAACACCAAAAACAACATCAAAACCATAAATTCTCATCCAATTCAAGCCTATGATTTCCAAAAACTTCCGAAACACGCATTTGATCAAAAACCCAACCAAACCATCTCCGAATGACCTGAAATTTTGCGGGCAAGTCCAAAATGACCTAACGAAGCTACAGCAACTCTCGGAATCCCATTCCGACCCTCGGATCAAAATCTCGCCTATCAACCGGAATTCGCCAAAATACTAACTTCGCCAATTCAAGCCTAATTCTACACCGGGCACCCAAAAAAAATTCTGAACGCACTCCTAAGTCCCAAATCACCTAACGAAGCTATCCGAACCATAAAATCCGCATTCCGAGGTCGTTTACCAATAAGTCAACTCCGGGTTGACTTTTCCAACTCTAAAGCTCTTGTTAGAGACTAAGTGTCTCAATCCACTCTATTTTCACTCCGAACCCGAACCAACCAACCCCAACACTTCATGAACAGTCTAACCGAGCTACTACAAGACAGAAATAAAGGAATAGATGCGTATACTGCGTAATGACGGACCGGGTCGTTTCATAACTCCAGCACCAGCACACCAGCAACCTGATACTCAAATCTAAATGGTTCGAAATAAGTACGAAACTCACCCGAGCCCCCAGGGATCGACACCAAACATCATCATAAGTCTAAAAATATCATACAAACTTGATCACGAGCTCAAAACACCAAGATAATTTTTGTAATGACGAATTGGACATCAAAACACATTGAATTCACAATGAAACTCAAGAATCACCAAAATCACAACCAAGGGCCCGATTCCAAGTCCCGTAATAAAAATCTAAGCCCGATAGACATAAAGTCAAACCATGGTCAACCGTAGAAAATTTCTAAACCTTCAAATTGTCAAGTATCGGCAAAAAGAGCCGAATCAATCTAATGACTTCTAAATTCAATTCTGAGCATACACATAAGTCCAAAATCACCATACAAACTTATTGATACCATCAAAATACCATTCTGGGGTCATTTTCATAAAAGTCAATATCGATCAACATTTTCAACTTAAGCTTCCAAACCAAGAACCAATTATTTCAAATCAATCCAAAATCTTTTCTAAATGAAGCCAACTATCCCCGCAATTAACAAAACTAAAAATTCACGTATAGAAATCTTCAAAAGGGGAAACATGGCTCAAATACACAAAATGGTTGGTCAGGTCGTTACAAGTATGTATGCTATCATTAGGGCACTAACATATGGAACATCAGACACATTCCCAAAAGGCGAGACTCTACTACAAATGATGTACAACAACATTTTAGCCTAAACTGTGAAATCATTAAATTTTAAGCCCTTCCTCTTGTATGACACGTTCTTGCCCGCGGGACAAAGTTTAGACACTAGCCAATCTCTATTGGAGCATGTATATTTTTATCCCATTTTCTTGAGCAGATGGTATGAAAGCTTATAGACATCATTTATGTGCTCAACTCCAAATATCACCGTCTTCCCCCTTATAGTAGGTTCAGGCTTTTAGAAGTTTGTAAGATTTAAGTTGGGGGTAAGACTCTCGCACCCATTCCTCATTGGCTTCACACAGAGTGAGGAGAAATCATGTCCAACATGTGTTCTCTAAACGGGCATAGAAGTTTGGAAGGTGCTCGACCAATCTTTCCTCGACTATCCCCTTTTCATATAGGACCTTCTTTGTAACTAGGTAATCATGGTACTGTCGTTGACAATCAGCAAATATGAATCTAACATTGTCATATTGTTCCCTTACAACATCTTTTTAATTTTGGGGCCATGTGGCACATGTTCATTTACATTAGGATTCATTTTTAAAGCTCAAAGTACCTACAAAAATTTAAAACCAAGTTCGCCAAGCACTAAAATCATGTTTATCCATTTAAAACACTACAATTTAGCCAAATAATCAAGTTGAACAGGTCCAATTAACCTAAGTTTCAAAGCTACGATCTTTTAACATATTTGAATTGTCATCACACGTTCGGAAAAAAACATCATATATGTAGCATCGAATTTGCAGAAAAAGTGCCTCTTCTATAGATATTATTGCTCCGACAAGTTGTTATGATCTTTATCATTCCATTTTATGGTTTGATGCATTCAGTAGCTTCATATGATACATTATGACTTGCGTGTATGGTTGGTTTTGATTTTCATGCAATTCATAGCTAATTTGGATCTAAATTTGGAAGAGTTGACCAATGTTTGCATTTTGAGTAAACAACCTCAAAATAGAGATTCGGTGGTTTCATAACGTTTTTATAGTGATTTTGGACATGGGTGTGTGTTCAAATTTGGATTTGGAGGTTCCTAGAAGGTTGTGACTCTATTTGCCGAAAGTTGGAAATATGAAGAATTGGAGAATTCATAGGTTTGACCAAAAGTTGACTTTGGTATTATAGGGTTCCATTTGGTGTTCCTGGACTTGGATATGTTCATTTGGTTGATTGGACCATGCGTACAAAGTTTGGTTGTGATCTGGGATGTCTAAGTGTGATTCAGATAAGTTTGCCAACGTTTGAATGATTAAAAGTTAAGAGATGGATTTAATCTTTCATTCTAGGTTTTATTGTTTATTTGATGTTCCAAGCATTGGGACTAGTTTGGATAAGTTATATGGACATGTTGGTATGATTGCCAGTTTCTGGTGTCTATGGTGAGCTTTGCAATCGCGAAAGGTGCCTCGCGATTGTGTAGAGTCCTTAGGGAGCTGGGAGAGTTGTTCTTTGTGTTCAAAGGGGAGAAACCGCATTCATGTAGAGCTGGGATGGTTGGTATTTTTGTTCGCATGAGGGAGTCCGCGCTCATGGAGCCATAGAGCCAGACGGGGGATTAGACTTTGCATTCGCGTAGGCTTGGGATAACTTCATCATCGTGTTCATGTGGGAGGCTTCTCGTTCGCAGATGGTAGTTGGAGCAAGAAGCTATTTGGACTTTGTCATCATGACGGGACTATCGTGATCTCAAAGGGTAGTACCCGTGCATACTTTATAAGTTGGAAATTCGGGACATTGCCCATTATTTCATAATTTGAGACCTAGACTTCGAGATGAGGAGATTTTGAAGAGGAGTTTCACTACTACATTGGGGGTAAGTAATTTTCACTTGGATTTGGTTATATATATATTGATTCCCCAAGGATTTGTACACCTAAAACATGAAATTTTGAAGATAAATTCAAGGTTTTGTCTACAATTCAAGAGAGCGTAAATTGGGGATTTAGGAGTCAAATTGGACTCAGTTTTGAAATCTAATCATATATTTAGACTCATAAGGTTATTGGGTAGTCAGGATCTTCCTGTTGACGCGATTTTTGATCATGTGGGCCTAGGTTGGCTTCTGTTGAGTTTTAGGGATTTGATTAAAGATTTAAAATTTATTGTTTGGAATTGATTTCTATTGCTTTGTTTGACATTATTGTGTTTAAATAGATTCAGGTCATTTGATGTTGGATTTTAAGGGGAAGGTAGTTGTCAATTGATTAATGTTTGCTGGGTGGAGGCAAGTGTTTCAACTATCCATGTAAGAGGGAATTCTCCCCATATGTGATCAATTAGCTACTTGTTTCTCAATTTAGGAGCCACATATATGCAAGTTGACGAGCGTATATGAGTAGCTAGGTTATGACCATATCCAGTAAAGTTTGGCTTACGATTATGTCTTGTTTGAACTATATGTGATAGCAACTATTGAAGCTCAACTTCATTGGAGGAGCAAATATTATCATGTCAAGATTTGAGGAAGAATCATCTTTGATAAGAGGAGAATGATAGAAACCATGGAAGCTCAACACCATTTAAGGACAAGGATGAAGTTTTAGAAGTTCCAAGAATGTCCATGACAAGATCTCAAACGAAGAGGTTTCAAGACAAACTCAATGAGTTTCAATTAGCAATTAAAAGGTGTCTTATAATGGGAGAAGAGCTCCAATCTAGAGATGATATTTTGGGCAAGTCTTACAATTATTTTGATGCCCAAATTGAAGTCCAAAGGGAGTTTAAATAGGGCCAAAATTAACCCTAACAAGGAGTAACTTTAGCAGCCCAAATTAGTGTTAATTTAATCTAGTTTCTAGAAATTTCGTTACTGCTTTCTTAGTCAATATTTACTACATCAAACAAAAGTATTTGTAGTCTTCAATGTTGACAACATTGAAGAAACTATGGGTAGTCTTCAATGTTAAATACATGAACAAAGTGTGGGTAGTCTTCTATGTACCTAAGAAACTTTAACTTTTTTAATTTAGTTTGATCACCTTATAACCTAGAATGTTCTTTTAGGGTTTTTTCTTTGTGGTGGAAGCCACCATTTACTCCAGTGTTTTCTTCTTCATTGTAACTTAGATTGAAGCATAATTTTAATATAAGTAGCCTTTGGCTTTGTTGAGACATTGTAAGTTTCTTTTTTGATTTTACCCTTTCTGTGACACCTTGAACCATTACTTGGATGTCTTCAATTGTAAGATTTCTTGTTTGAGTTCCCTCCCTCATATTTTTATTCTTCTTCTTCTTCTATGCATGGTTTTCTTTTTCATGTTCCAAATACGTGAGATAATGTCCTTTTTATTTAATTCCCCTATTCTTCTTTCTTCAAGAACTTCTTCGTTGCTTCTTTTAATATTTAAAAAGGATTCAAGCTTCATTAACTTTGAATTTTTTTCAATCTCTTTCAAGATTCCCTATTTCTTCCTTTCTATCTCTTTACAAAACGTATTTCACTATCCGTATTTTTATCAAGTTTCTTGGTAATCTTGGGGGTTTTCTTAAAAATAAGATCAAATAAAAAAAAAAATTACAGTAGCGTGAACTGTAACAAGAATTGTTTTTTTTTTTAAAAATTTGAAATTTCCCCAATAATTACTGACGTGAAAAGTGTTCATCACTTTCTCTTGGTTTGTTTATGCTTCATCGTGTAATTTGATGACTTTGAATTCTCGCAAAATCCTATCTAGTTGTTATCCCTTGAAATCCCATTAAGATTTGAAGCTTAATTATTTTTTTTCTCAAGAAACTCAAATGTTACTTGAAGGCAAGAGTGGTGAGATTCTTTGAGGTTAAAAAAAGCCTACTTGTGTGATGCACGAGTGTTGAGAGCTACTACTTGAGTGATACATTAAGGGAGTGAACGTGAGGTTCTTTTGATACTAATCACTTTGTTTGTTCCAAGCATGTCTTCTACAGATTGTCAAAGCATATGGAGTGAAGAAATAGCTTATTATAGTGGAGATGATCGGAGATTCTATGTGGAAGATGAAGATGAACTTTCCTATGATTCTTGTGAAGAGAATGGAGGCTATTATGAATCAAATGGTAGCCAAGCCTATGAAGAATCATATCAGATTTGTGAAGATCTTTAAGATGAATCCCAAGGATATTATGATGATTATTGCAGTGATAAATTTTCTGATTGTGATAAGGTTAGTTATGATGATGAATGTACTAATTATGTTGGGGTTGGGAGTGTGAGTCCTATTAAACATACTACAATAAGATCTTGTTTGGGAAAGTGTCCTAGAAAATGATGTGAGCTTGTTAGACTTAATCGTTCAAACTAGAGTGGAAGTACTGTCTAATGTGTGCGATACTAAGATTGACAAGAATGTTTGTCATAACTTAGTACTTACATTGTTGAAAATATGGGATTATCTTATGTTAAGCGTGCTTCACCCTACCTTTTAAAAGGAGAGAAGGTAGATAAGAGGGTGTTAGTATCATTTTATCTTGGGATGTACACTTGTCACATCTTGTTGGGACAATCATGATATTGCTATAAAAGAGCTTCATATGATAAAATAAAAAATAGGTTCCTTGGTAAAAATTGACGGGAAAGGAGTGCTCTTGTATCTTTAACACCTAAGGAGATTCAAGAAAATCAATGGAGGAGCTTGAGAAGAAATAAAAATTCAAGAGAAAATAACAAAAGTAGGATTGAGAAGCCAAAATTAGAGCTGATACTAGAAGTCCTCCTAGAGATCGAAAAGGGATTCTTGGCAAGAATAGGAGAAGTTCTAATACTAAGTGCACCATTCCTTCCCAAGGAAGACAAAAGAATGATACTGCAATGAAGCTCTCACTACACCTAAGAAACGTGAGGATAAGAGGGAAAAAAAAGAGAGAAGTAAGGGTGAGAAACTTTACAACTTAAGAGAGGAACAGAAAGGAAGTGACGAGTGAAGAGACAATGAGTAAAGAGGCAGAGTTGTCAAGAATTAAAAATAAGTGTGTAGAATTGAGCGAATTGAGTTTGAGAGATAAAATAGAGAGTGAACAAGTACAATTGATAGATGGGGCAAAAAGAGATTAAAAGAATAGAGTGCCGAATAATGGAAGATTTGTTTTTCAAGCTACCAACTCTCTCATTCATTTTTTGGTCTTTTTGATTCAAATTTGCAAGTTATTGAAGGATATCAAATTGAAACGTTAGAGCAACACGTGCATGGAAAGTCATATTTTAAAGAAGATTTCGATGGTGCAACGACAAATGATCCATGAAAGTAATTGCAAGTTGAAGACAATTTTGAGCTTCGTGATCTCATATGGCATGACCTTGTTGATGATCTGTTTCTACATGAAAATAATGTTGAACTTATACCTCAATTTGGTAAGCTTAAAAGTTTAAGTGGAGATATAACTGAAATTGGGAGTGAAAATGATGTTGAACTTCTAGTGTTGTTTTCTCCTTTCATGAAGAAAATTGAGGTAAAAACATGAAAAAAGGATGATGACTCCTCATTTGAAGATGAAAATTCCATTGGAAAAGGTTTTAAAGTGTACAATAACCTATTAGTGGAAGAAATTGGCGAAGACCTTAAAGTGTTCTCTAATCCCTTATTTTTTGAGAACATCAATGGAGAAGTTTCTAATGAAAAAAATGAGATACATGAACCTTTTGGTGCTAAAAATGTTGAGATTATTGAGTTAAATGCAGAATATAATTGCTCAAGTATGGAGAAGGATAAGTACTTACAGGTTGCTAACTTCATAATATCTTTCTCTTGTTTTGAAGATCCTTTGCAAGTTCTTCCCAAGCCACTTCTCAAGAAAATAACTTTTGATCCATACCTTTACTATGGCATATCAAATGGAGAGGTTAAGTTGTTTAGAATGAGAAAATATGGTATGTTTTCTTGGTAATCATATGGTTTTAGTCTAGCTAATCATCATCTAATGTTTAGAGAGCTTATGAATTGTATTTCTAGTGCTTGTGTTGGTGATTATATTTTTCTCCGGGATGATGTTATGCTTGAATTTTTTTTACAAGTCCACTAGGCCTTGGGCCTAGGGTTGATTTTTATAGATAAGAAAATATAAAGTACAACAATGAAGGCGGACATAAACCTTACCTCCCGAAGAAAGTTGGATGTACACTTAGCCATCCAAACATCACAACCAAGTGCATCCTAAGAGCTTTGTGAAGTTAGGCCTATGATGAGGTACCAATTGTCTATCCAACATTGATAGGCAATTGGGTATACAAAAACAGGATGAAGTAAGTCTAGGCCAACTATAAAAAAAATGCACAAGAGATCCAAAATCAATTAATCTAGTGAATTGGAAGATTTTTTTCCATATACAACAAGTTCTACAACTACATCCCGACGAAGAGAGTCATTATTTGTGTTACATCTTCGAACTCGAGAGAGGAATTTCCTCTTATCTCTCAAATTATAGGCGTTGAAGCGAGTGTAGACGTTCCTTAGAGAGTGTGGAAAAATATAATTGAGAATGGTGGGTGCTATATTCAACTTTACTTTGACATTGAGTTCAAAGAAAGCCAAGTAGAAGATATCTATCAAAAAAGCCCTTGAAACTGGGCAACGGTGTTGCTGCTGCCTGCTATTGTTGATAGAAGGTGTGAGAATTAGTGTGTTCCTTTCATTTAAGGATCCTTAAAGCATGTAGATTGAGCTAGTGTCTTCTGGCTTCCAAAATTGATGCAATGTGTAGCCATTAGATGTTGATAACTAGTTGGAAAACAGGGCAGGATTGAACCCCTAGAATTGACCTGCTGAGGGTTTGTGAAAAAGACAGTTTGTTGTAGAAGCATTTGATGCAGATAGATTGAGAGGTGTGCATCTTACTGCTGATGACCTGGAGCTCTAAGTGTGTACTTCTGGGTGGACCATTTTTGGACTTTAGTGGTGTTTCTGTTTATGTATTTGTGGTTGAGCATAACAATTCTCTGATGGATCCTCCAAGTTGGGGTTGACTGTTTCTGTCAAGATTGCAAGATCTATGTGATAACCCTAGAAGAACTTACACAATTACAGAAGGTTGAGCATCTGTGATGCTAATACCACTCCTTGTAGGCGCACCAGTAATCTGAGTTTATCCCTGTTGCCTGCAAAAAAACAAACAAGTTAGAGGAAAAGCTTTTGCTCTTTGGGCTGTATGGTCTGCTTGAATATTTGAAAGGAGTGTTTGTGCATAAAAGAAATAAGTGGGGTAAATGGCTGCATGGTCACTACCCTGTGTTATTTTTTCCAAGTGCTTGTTGTGTTTTTCTAATTATTGTGATTAGCATGCCGGCTATAGGTCAATGTAAAGATTGGGACGAATCATCATTAAAAGGGGGATAATGATAACAACTATGGAAACTCAACTTCATTGGAGGAGCAAATATTATCATATCATGATTCGAGGAAAATTCTTCTTGATAGGGAAGAATGATAGAAACCATGGAAGCTAAATGTCATTAAAGGACAAGGATGAAGTTTTAGAAGCTCCAAGAAGGCCCATGATAAGATCTCAAATTTAAAATTTTTAAGACAAGCTCAATGAGCTTCAATTAGCAATAAAAAGGTGTCTTATGGGGAGAGAATATATCCGGCCCAAAGAAGATATTTGGAGCAAGTCTTACAACTATTTGGAAGATCAATTTGAAGTCCAAAGGGAGATGAAATGGGGCCCAAATCAGCCCTAACAAGGGGAAACTTCAACAACCCAAACTATGGTTAATTTAACCTAGCTTCTAGAATCTTTCATTAATGCTTTGTTAGTCAATATTGACTAAATTGAACAAAGTATTTGTAGTCTTCAATGTTGACTACATTAAAGAAAGTATGCAGTCTTCAGTTTTGACTACATTGAAAAAAGTGTGGTAGTCTTCTATGCACCTAAGAAACTTCAACCTATTTAATTTTGTTTGACCACCTTTAAAGCCTAGAATGTTATGTTAGGGTTTTTTTCTTTATGATGGAAGCCATCAGTTACTCGTATATAAAGGAGTATTTTCTTCTAAACTAGATTAAAGAATAATTTTTATATAAGTATCCTATGGCTTTGTAGAGACATTGTATAGTTTTCTTTGGGGTTTAGCCTTCTCCCTCCCCTTGTTCAAACTCCGATTCCTATTTTTCATAGAGAAATCTTTGATCAAAGATAGACCAAGAGCCGTTTTGCATCATATCTAAGGGATTCCTCGGTTCGGGCCGAAGAAGCAATGTCACTCGATCATTATCAAACTGACTGCAATCTTTTTCTGTCTGTGAAGATTCCACCAGAGCGCCTTCTACTTCTAATAGGCCATGAACTAGATCAGATTCATTCTCAATGAGTCCATAAGAAGTGATCCCATTTTTTTTATCGGGTCTGAATAAAGACCAAAGATTTTAAGCGACAGATCCGGCAGAACAACTCAAAAGATAAAGAAGTATGGCTAATCTCTTCATGCTCGTTCCAAACTCGAAGTATCATTTCTACAAATAAGAATCCCCTTTGTTACATGATTTCTTCTTCATATAGATAGATATAGGATCTATGGGGAAATTACTTAGAAGTACATTTTTTGCTACAATCCTTCCTATCTGATAGTTTTTTGTTCTACCTTGAACCACTACTTGGATGTTTTCGATTATAAGATTCCTTTTTTGAGTTCTTTCCCGATGTTTTCAATTGTCAGATTCCTTTTTTTTGAGTTCCCTCCCTCATATTTTCTTATTCTTATTCTTCTTCTTCTACTTCCTCCTCCTCGTCTTCTTCTTCTTCTTTTTCTTTTTCTTTTTCTTCTTCTTCTTATATGTATGATTCACTGCTTCATGTTTCAAATACATGAGATTGTGTTCCTTTTATTCCAAGAATCAAATCTTCCCCTATTATTCTTTCTTCAAGAACTTAATAATTGCTTCTTTTAATATTTAAAAAGGATTCAACCTTCATTAACTTTAATTGTTGTTCACCGCTTTCAAGATTCCTTATTTCTATCTTTCTATTTCTCTACTTAAAGTCTTCTGCTATGCGTGTTGTTATAAATATGAACTTATTATTCATTTTTCGTTGATTCTATGAACACATGATGACTTCTAGTTGTGGCTTAGAAGAATGTTTATGGTCATGACTTTTTGAATTGAGCATAAATGATTATTTTGCCATATTGAGATTCTTTGTTAAGCCATAGTCCTATACTTGTCTTATCTATTCATGATTTAGTGGTTACATGGAATTCTTCATATTAAATATATTTATAAGGATTCTAAGTGATAAAGTTTCTTATTGAATTGTTCAAATGAAATGAATACATGATCTTAGCCACATCCAATCGTAGCCATATGGGCTTTTATCCGCATTTCTATTATTGCGATACAATGCCTATATATATATATATATATATATATATATATATATATATATATATATATATATAGTTATGAGTTGGAAGGATGATTATTATGAATAAAAAGAACTTTGGCACCACAGACATTATGAGCGAATATTGATTATTGATTATATTGTGTGGAACGGGTTGCCTGCCGCAACGGTATTATGTGTGGATTGAATTGCATGTCGCAACAGTTAATACTATTAGTGAATTTGAGTTGCATGTTGCAGCAACTCTTGGATATGATACTGTCCCTCCTGAATCAGGTGAATTACCCATGTTATTTTGGGCCCTGTGAGCGTAGGCACTCGAATTGGTACTAGTTTGGACACTTGGCTAGTGTCGGATATATGGGATTGTGCAGTGAGATTTGCTATTGGATTGTGAGAATGTAGTGGCATTCTCAACTCGTGCTATGATTGCTGGATAACTCATATTGTGATTGTGAAAGATTGAGATAGTTGATATTGTGATACCCCTCTTGTTTGAGCATGCATTGGTAGCTTAGACTCATGCAGTAGATCTTGCATTATATGTGAACGTTGATTGACTAGTATCATTACTATGGAGAGAACTGAGATAATTGATATTATATTTTATCTCCTTGTCTGAAAAGCATGTCTAAATTGTAGTTTTACTAAGTTTCTATTGGTAGACCCGATTGATGATATCATGCTTTATTCCAATATCTATTTATGCTTTATATGCTTATTGAATTGGTAGTAAGTGTTGGAGTTAACCCATCACCACTACTTCTTCGAGGCTAGACTCTATATTTATTGAGTGCGTGGTTTTGTACGTATACTACACTTACACATGTTTTGTGCAGGTTCTAAGACCGGCATTTTGATACCCTTTGAGCTGAGTAGGAGTGTGTTATTAGAGACTTCGTGGTGAGATGTTTGATCTAATCCGCTGCACATGGAGTCTCCCCCTCCCTACTTTTCTAATTCTGTCAATGCATTTCTTTTCTGGTCAAATGTATTTATTCAGTTGATTCTAGTTGCTCTTATTGCCGTGAAGTATTGACACCAGGTTTTGGGTGTTTGTTAGATAGTTACAATCATGTTTATACCCTTTCATTGATTATGCATTTACGATATTAATTTGAAATTTATTTCCGCATTGGTTAGTTATATCATGAAACATTTAATGTCTTGATAATTGGATTCTGTTGTTGCTCTTGAGTGTTGGCTTGCCTTGAGAGTGAGTTAGGCGCCATCATATCCTTTGATGGAATTTTGGATCATGACTAGTTTGTATCACAACTCTAAGTTGTAAAGGTCTCACTAATCACGAGCATGCCTTGTAGAATCTTGTGGATTGACACAGAGATGTTAGTATTTATCGGTGAGATTTTGTAGGGCCTAAAGAACCTTCCTTTTCTTGATTCCTTATTGTTCAACTTTAATTAGTCTTGAAGCATGTATCTTCACTTCATTCCTACTCATTCTTAAGCGATGTTGAGTACTAGATATCAACTGGGCACCGATGAGTTGTGATGATGTGACCAATGTGGAACATGATGTTTTTTCCACCGTATTACGAGGGTAGACTATTATCATCACATTGTGGAGGAGTGTTCAATAATTTCAACCCGATGTTAGTGCTTCCCACAGGTTCAAGGCCATGTGCAGTGTATTGTGTGCTTCATGCATTGATCATTGCATGGTGTTAGTGGAGAATGGTAAGGTGATTGCTTATGTGTCAAGACAGTTGGATCCTATTGAGAAGGATTATTCGGATAATTATTTGGGGTTCAACATTTGTTCCAATGGAGGAGAGAAATTAGGGCTATGGATATTGAGGTTTGCCTATAAATTTGTGAGATTGGGAATTTTCGAGCTTAGTAATGTTCTCGCTTGTGTTGTAATACAGTTTATCAAATCCCTAATTCATATTCATTTTATATTGTTCTCTAGCCCATACTGATTTCTATTACTCTGGGGGTCTAACTTTTCCATATGTAAATCCCATTGGAGTCACTAACTTCTTTCTCAAAATGAGGATATGCCTTTATGGCTTATACTCTTTTATTGTCTCAAGGTCTGTCTTCTCTTGTATTTTCCTTCACTTGAATATAGACTCCGTCATTCTATCATATTTTGATTTACCGTTATCACCCATTTATCACATCTTACTCACATTGCTTCAATTACTCTCTTCTTATTCTCTTGCTAATATTATTGTCTATTACCTTAATCTAAAAACTTCAACGAAACATTCTTTCACTTTAACTCCCATTGCTCCATCTCACTGGCTCTTCGGGTCGCCTAACATTCTCTCTTTACTAGGGATGGGTGTCATACTAATGTATATATTTATCCCTTCATGAATTTCACTGTCTATCTTCTGAAATTTATGAACATTCTGGTATTCATATCTGATTGTACTATTCTATAGTGTACCACCTGGGTGTCTCACTAGGAGAACTTTTATCACGCTTACAATACCCTTCGAAAATGTCATCTAGCTCTAACAATCCATTCTACCATTTTTGGTTACTCTAACCCCAGCTGTATCCTGACATCACATCCGTCTATGAAACTATTTATGTTAGCTCCCATAGGACATAACTGAGATGGGTGTGACAAATTGTACATACCTCTGTTACTCTTGAGGATAACTCAAAATGCTTATAGTACACTGCCAAACTTGTAAATATTGATAATTTTCACTAACTAGGTACCTCGTACCCTCCTTCATCGTAACTTGTTGAAACTTATACTTTTACCTTCTGATACTCCCATGGCCTCATTCACGGGGTGTGTTTGATATTTCCATCTTAAGGTCTTAAAATGGAAATTTGCTAATTTGGTATGCATAGTATGATAGGGCCACAAATAGGGCCACGTTGCCAAGAACTCTTTGTCTATTAGTGCCCTTACATATTGTTATATTAGCCCTCTAGCTAGCTGTAAATTTTCTAATTGCTAGCATCTCAATAATTAGCAAACATAAGTCATAGCTCGAACTCTTATGACTCAGATGTATAGCATGATTTGGATTTCAAAGAAGGGTAACAGACTCCTAAATGACTTGTAGCTTCCTATTTATATAATGTGGTGCACAACACATCTATAAAGAAGGCTCTACTAGACACGACTTGTAGACTCCCTAGGATAGAACTACGTCGATACCAATTTTGTCAGCCTGGGGAGGCGTGGCCGGTATCTGGTGCCATATTTGGCCCGAGTGTACCATTCTGCAACTGTGAACTCTGGAGGGGTAACCCTGAACTTAGGCCGATGAGGCCATATTCTGTATTATCTGAATATATATATATATATATATAATTGTGTTGGCTGATGAGACCACCATGAACTTCTAGTGATATAAAAAATATACAGAACTCGTTTACAAGCCTCTAGCGATAGCTGAACTCTATCATGGTAGGGACTGGGCCTCGACCTACACATCAAACTTGTATATATAATAAGGACTTCAAGGTCTAGAACTCGTAACTCCGAGGAAGAGTAGCTTACCAACCAAGTTGATGTTTGACTTTGTCTATTGGGATGGTCTATCCAGCTATCTATCAAGACGTGCAGGCATGAAATGCAGTATCCCCCGCACAAGGGACGTTGGTACGAAATAATGTACCAAGTATATAAGGAAACAGAATAACATAACGCTGAAGCTGAACTGATAATACAATAACAGAAAGTAACTGGGAGTCCAATATGATCTAAAGATACGCTTACCTGCTGATAGTGACACAACTCTCTCAATATAGTAAGTAAAATAGTTGTCCGGCCATATAAGGCTCGGTACGTATACCTACTCTACGATATTAGGCTCGCTCATAGGCGCTCAGCCATATTAGGCTCTGTATCTCGGCCATTCTAGGCTCGCTCATAGGCACTCGATCACAGTAGGCTCGGTATATAAATTATCATCTTATCAAAGATTTCCCAATAGGTTCTACCCACTGATTATAGCTCGGTGGTGGAGAAAATACTATATATATATATATATATATATATATATATATATATATATATACACACACACACACACACATATACATATACCCTTCACTCTCTTGACTAAAAGAAGACAACACTTAACTGAATAGAAAGTCCTGATAAGGGAGAATATTGTAACTTATGAGACTAGGATAATGTTAATAAATTCAGGGGTATGAAGTTCTCTTTATGTCTCCTTATCAAACACATGTCGTTATGAGATCATGCCAAAATGAAGGAAAGGTTTAGGCTTAACATACCTTATCACAATATGTCCAATAGCCACGTTAAACTCGTCTCGTTGCACTTTAATATACAACAACAATAACAATACTATCATGAAATTGTGGAAGGTACGACTATCGTACAACGAACGATAATACTATTTTATAATAAAACGGGCAGCATCTCCCCTATAATCTTTACTTCCTCCCAATTTGACATAACGCTAACAACAACAAGTACACAACAATAACAACATATATACATTATTTTCCAACCTTATATACATCAAAAAATAAACCAAAATAGCCCAACACACCCCAATCTCTTTATGCACAAAACGACCACCGTAATAAAGTCAAACAACCCGAAAACGTTACGACGAATGACAAGAAAACCACCCTACATATATGTGATGTTTATCCACACCCCGTATCCACCTCAAATCCCTAAAACAATTGCAAAACACACAATCCAACAACAACACAAAACAACCCAAACAGTCCACTACAAGTTGAATAACTCGAACTCACGGCTTTCGATCACCATCCCGTGAGTTCTTACAATTATAGAACGACTTTTCATACCTTTGTAGCAGAAAAAATGGATAAAAGATAGAAGTATACTTACCTTATTTGTTGAATATATCAGATCCTATCTTTATTCTTCAAACCCTAGGTTTTCCTCAAACTATAAATTGAAAAGAAGAGAAAATCAATTAGGGTTTGTGCTGAGTTTTTGGGAGGATTTTTGCAGGAGCTTATGTCTGGTTTTTATGCCCTACTATCAGTGTGATATATGAAGGAAATATGTGCATAAAAGGTGTCTTTTTCCGACTCGAACTTGACCCTCTTTGGACATATGTAGTCCTTTTATTTAAGCAAATAGGTGACATACATATTTGTGACCTAGCAGCCCGTGCAATATCCTAAAACTGCATATATCTCTCTACTGCGATGTCGTATTGACAAACGATTTAATGTGGTAGAAAATAGGCTCATAGATCGTCAATTTAAAGGGTAGATCCCCCCGTAACTCTAAGGATATTGGGAGAAAATCGAAGCTGCGTTTGACCTAATTTTCAGCACATTTAGGAATGTAACTTGTGGTGACATTTGCCAATTTTTGTTCCACAACTTGCTTCAAAACATAACACACTAATATCATACGACTAAAAAAAATCATAAAATAACCTCCTTATAATCTTAAGAACCCTAGTCTCACCCCAAAAGTACATGTTATAACATTCCTCACTTGTCGACTTTCGAAGAAACTAATTTTCTTCAATTCGTTTAGATTCAAATCCTTCTAGCCCTCTTGGTACTTGGCATTCGCGATCATAAATATTTGTAACCTCCATGGTAACATGATTAACTTACTTTGTAAACTTTTCAATGATCTCGTCTCTGAGCTTACTTCAATCGACTTACGACGTACTCTTATATACAAAAGCATGGGTTATAACAATGTATGTATCATTATCGGCTATGTAAGGTCTCCTTAGTGAACGTATTTTTTTTTGAGGTACTATTGGGTGCATAAGAGCGAATACATTGGATTATGGATCTTAGGAAGACGTGGTTTCATGCTGGGGTCACTTGGATAGTTTTTGATTGAGATCCATAATGTACTAGGAAAGAGAATTTTATCTCGAAGGTAAGGCAAGAGGAATTTGAAGAACTTGGGGCATCTTAGCAGTGGCTTGGATCAACATGTGAATAGACATGATCGGTTCCTTTGGTATAAAAAGGCTTTACATGTGTTTTTAGCGATACATTGGTGTTTGGCAGTCTGCATGACTTGGTTGACTTAGAGGGATCCAGTTCTGATTCCTTGGCTATGTGCAAATGGGATCCAAGGAGTTTGTGATGGTTTTTACCATTACTTGGGGTGGATGTCTCCTACCAGTATGAAAATCCTGTTGCATGTCGTGATTATCTTGAAATGAGTTATGTGAAAGGTTTTTGGTTGATAAATTATTTAATCTACTTGTGATTATGAGGTGATAAATGGATTCTCGTATATTCATATGATAGCATGATAGATACGGTGAGTCGTATGAGATTGGGATTGAATTGACAAGGTTATGGTTCAGTTCAAAGGGAAGGTCATGAGTACAAGACAACCTGGGAGATTTCAGATGATAAAGGATTACTATCACTATCTTGTATTTCCCGATGAGGGTGTGTGTCATAGAAAACACATTATGTATTGATTGGCTAGTACTGTATAGATCGCGTGGTTGACGACCATTGGTGTTCAGGTTTCTACTACTCAGCGCGAGATATTTTTTGAAGTAATTCTCATGATGTGATTTTGTTTGCTTGACGTGGCAGTCTTAAGTGGGAGAGTTAGAGGTCAGGTATTGACATTCTTGTATTCTCGAAGTATAGATATTGTAATTCTGAGAGATAGAATATCCCTCTAGTTACGGGATATGAAATGGTGTTCAAGATTTAACAACTGATTGTATGTGTCATGGATAGGGTCACTATGGACTCTTGGAAAACTATTTTACCTATTTCAGAAAGTTTTATCTATAGAGTGGTGGTTAGACCGACTATGTTGTATAGGGTTGAGTGTTGTTCCATCAATAAGTCCCATGTCCAATATGAAAGTAGCTGAAATGAGAATGTTGAGATGGAAGTATGGGCATATCACAAAAAACAATATTAGGAACGAATTTATCAAGGAAAAGGTGGGATTGACCTCTGTATAGGACAAGTTGTGAGAATCGAGGCTGAGATGGTTCGAGCATGTGAAGAGGAGAAAAATAGATGCCCCAGCCAGGAGGTGTGAAAAGTTTACCACGGTAGGTCTAAGGAAGGGTAGGGGTAGGCCAAATAAACTATGGGGAGAGCTGATTAGGCAGTACTTGTCATTGATTCAGCTTAACAAGGACATGACCCTCGATAGGAAGGTGCAAAGGCCGAGTGGAATGACCACGCAGATCTGTTTGTGTATTGAAGCCCCGTATCCTAATTTATTACTTTTTCTACGTTCATTTGTGGTTATGTGACTTTCCGGGGAGGTTGGTTTGATTTCAGTGAGGCTTTAGAGTGAATCAGGACACTTAGTCCCAATGTTGAAAGCTTAAGTTGAAAGAGTTGATCGGAGTTTGACTTTCGTGTAGAAGACTGCAGAATGGATTTTTATGGTTCCAATAGCTTCGTAGGGTGATTTTGGACTTTGGTGTATGTCCAGATATTTATTTGGAGGTCCGTAGGTTGGTTTGAGGCTTTTGGCGAAAGTTGGAAATTTGACGGTTTAGAAGGTTGAGAGGTTTGATCGAGAGTTGACTTTGTTGATATCTGGTTTGGATTTTGGTTTCGGGTGTTGGAATAGGTGTTTTGTATCATTCATGAGTAGTGTGCATAATTTGAGGTCATTCAGAATGTCACGACCCCAAACCCGCACTGGCCTGATGACGCCTATCGTGATACTAGGCTAGCCAAATCTATCGAAAAATACAATTGAAACTTCCCGTTTAAAAGTATAAGTTATCATATTCCATTAAGGTTCCACTTTTAAACATGTTCAACAATAATAATAGAGAAAATGATCAATGTCTAACCACAACCCCAAACATCTAGAGTCAACCGTCATGAGCATCTAAGAGTAATACAACGTGATACCATTTTCTTACAAATACAAGTCTGGAAATAAATAAAGTCAACAGAATAGGAAGGGGAAAATGGGGCGTTCTGCGGACACCGAACAACTACCTCAATCCCCGAAAGCAAGCTCCCAAGCAACTGAGAATCAACTAGCGCTCTGACCCGGTACCTGGATATGCACACATGGTGCAGGAAGTAACGTGAGTACGCCAACTTAGTAAGTAACCATAACTAAAGACTTGAGTGCAGTGATGAGCATTTAAAATCAGAAAAAAAAATTCATGCTGGCCCAACCACCAGCAACAATCCCCAACCCTCTACAATCGATTCCCAGATGATGAACTACGTTGGACTTCTGAAACAAACAGTTCTAAACGCAGGAACGCAACAAAAATCACGTACAATAGAGCCAATTCCACCTAGACGTGCAAGTTTGATGAATGGGCAGCCTTTTGTTAAATTTACGGAGGCGGAAGTTGAACGTATGAATGTTGGTGAAGGTTTGCAATATGCCGTAATTGGAAAATTTTCATATGGATGGACAGAACTCAATGAATTACGTCGAATTATTCCTAATCAATGGGGAAAAAAGGCGAATGCAATGTTGGATATCTTCGTGATCGTCATGTGTTAGTGCGAATGACATTATGTAAAGACTTTATCGACTTTACGTCAAAAATAGTCTACTATGTGAAGGACAAGAATGGTCGTGAATTTCAGATGCGAACGTTGATTTATGATCATAAATTCATAGCTGGAGAAGAGACGCCAAATGTAATGGCTTGGATTTCGTTCCCAAATTTATTGTCGACTTTTTTTGCAAAAAAATGCCTTTTTGCATTGTCTTCAGCAGTTGGGAAGCCCCTCCATTTGGATATGTCAACAATTAATAAGACGAGGCCAAGTTGTGCACTTCTTAAAGTGTTAGTTAATCTGTTAGCCGACTTGCCGAAGAAAGTACGTATGGATATTGAGAATGAATCAACTAAAGAAGTGCAAACTGAATGGGTGACTATAAAATATGATTATTTGCCAAAGTATTGCAAGGAGTGTAAATTTCAAGGTCATGATATGATGGAATGTTGGCGACTTCATCCGGAATTGGTGGAGAACAATGGGAGCGAGCACCAAACTGTTAATGATGCTGGAAAAAATGTCGAACAAGCTACTACCTCAGCAAATGCTAATCAACAGGGCACTTTAATGGTTTTGATGAGTGGAAAGGTAGTAGGTAATGTGGCTAATATGGTTAAAGAACAATGGAAAGAAATAAGGGACAATCGTACAAAGAAGGGTGGTAATGAAGCAACATGAAAGGAAATAGTAGTTCTGGACACTACTGCCTCACAACAGGTTCATACAAACAATAAATTTTCAGTTTTGGAGGTGAATGAAGGAGAAATCAATGGGAATGAAACCAATCAGTTAACATTAATGGAGAGAGTTGCAGTCCAAAAATCTCCTGTTGAGAATGGGAATGATCAAGGAAATTTAAATGCAGCAGCGGCACCTTTTAATCCTAATTCAAACGGGAAGGCAACTTCAAATATTCTTAACAATGTGGAGCCTATGATTGGGGACAAGGAGATAGATGCAAACACGAGACCTAATGAAACTACTACTCAATGGGTGGCCAGAACTTTCAAAGGAGATGTAGCTATCAATCAATCTTGCCAGGAAGTACCTACACAATTGGAATTCAATGTAGTAGATGGGAGTACAAGGCTTGATGTGGCAGGCAAACCATTATGGTTTAACCAGGTTGAAGTAGACTCAGATGAAGGAGAACTTCCTGTGGATGAGATGGGTGAAGATGAATCAACTGATGAGGAGAAGGAGTATGAAGAACAAAGTGTAAATGCAAAGGAAAAGACTCAGGAACAAGTAGGGGATAAAAACAACAATGAGGAGGTAGCTGATCAAGTGGTGCACAATAGTGGTACTGCAGAAGCTAATGGGGAAAACAATTGATGAGTCCATATCCAAGCAATGTGTTACCACCAGCTAAGCCTAATATAGCTGGAGTAATGCATATTGGAGGTTATGTCCTTGGTACTGATACTGGAGGAAAACAAGTGAAGGAGATCAATAATGAAGCAGGAAGTGGGGTAAGCAATATGGTTGGGCATGACAAGAACCAATCGAGTAAGAAAGCAATGACAAAACCAACTACCATCCAACTTCAGAATGCAAGCAAGGATATGGTAGTTATAGAATCAGGAAAAACAGAGTTGGTGCCCAAGAATTTGCAGCAACAACTAGTAGCTCGAACAGATCATGAACAGGAGGAAAACATTCAAGGCAAAGAGGGAAAGATTTGGATGAATAATCCACGACACAAAACTTCAGAAATATGGCTAGACAATGAGATCTTTCACCTAGACATATGGATAGAGGCAGGTCAGCTGGCAGGGGAAAGAAAAAGTAGCTTAAGGAAAATCAAAGTGTAGTTCCTGGGGTTCAAACAAGAAGAACCCAATCTAAATCTCTCAATCAATGATGAAGGCCATTATTTGGAATGTGAGGTCAGTCAGTACCCAGAAAGCCTATGAGAGGCTTGTATTAATGAATAGGCAGCAACATTTTCATTTTATTGGAATCATGGAGCCAAATCAAAAAGCCAAGAAATTGGAAAGATACAGGAGAACTATTGGAATGCTTCAAGATTTTTCTAATATTTCAAACAAGATTTAGGTGTTTGAAGATGAGGATCATGGGTAGATGTGATGATTAACATGGAGCAGCAGATGACTCTTAAGCTCACAAATATGGACACTCAGATATCATTCATAGTTACATTTGTATATGCCAAATGTGATGCCATAGAGCGTATTGAACTGTGGGACAGTATGTACTACTTGGCAAGAGATATGACACTTCCTTGGCTAATGGGAGGTGATTTCAATGTGATATGGGATGAAGAGGAGAAATATGGGGGTCTTCCAGTTTCTATCAAGGAGGTTGAAGATTTTCGACATTGTGTTAACACTTGTAACCTCACAAATTTAGGATTTAAGGGCAGCATATACACGTGGTGGAATGGTAGGTCAGAGGATGATTGCATTTTTAAAAGGTTGGATAGGTGTCTTGCTAACATTGAATTCCAACAGATGCTACCAGGTATTGAAGTATCTCACTTATCAAAAATAGGATTAGATCATAGTCCTATGCTTTTGACATGTACTAAAGATACTGTACCTATAAAAAAGCCTTTCAAATTCTTTAATTTCTGGACAAAGCATCAATCATTCAAGGAGGTGGTTCGACACAACTGGAAGGTGGATTTTGTTGGAGATCCATTTTTCAAATTTAACCACAAACTGAAAAGAATAAAGAAAGCTTTGTCACAGTGGAGTAAGGCTACATATGGAGACATTTTCATGAAGATAGAAAGCTTAGAAGAAGTGGTGCTGGTACATGAAGCTGAATTTGAAAGAAATCCCACTGCTGAAAACAGAGAAAGGCTGCAAAAAATACAAGCCGAACTGATCAGATATCTAACTATTGAAAAAGAATTTTGGAAGCAAAAAGCTGGTATGAATTGGTTCCAAGATGGGGATAGGAATACAAAGTTTTTTCATGCCCAGGTTAATGGTAGAAGGAAAAGGTTACAATTGAAAGAGTACAAAACGATGAAGGCAGATGGTTAGAGAATAATGCAGATATGGCTAAGGAGGCTGTCAGATTTTACCAAGCTCAATTTGATGAAGATTCAGTTCCTACAAACTTCAGAATACTGGATCATGTTCCACAAATGGTTGACAATAATCAGAACTTGGAACTGGTTCAGCAACCAACTATAAAGGAGGTAAAGGCTGTAGTTTTTGGCTTAAATCCAGAGAGTGCAGGGGGGCCTGATGGCTTCACTGGTTGCTTTTTCCAATCTTGTTGGGATGTGGTTGGGGATGACATTGTAGCTATGGTAAATGATTTCTTTTGTGGTCATGAATTATCTAAGTACATCACTCACACAAACTTAGTCCTACTGCCAAAAAAGAAGGAAGTAGTAACCTTTTCTGATATGCGACCTATTAGTCTAAGTAACTTCATTAATAAGGTTTTCTCAAGAGTTATTCATGAGAGACTAGTAGGTTTGCTACCCAACTTGATTTCAGATGAGCAGGCAAGCTTTGTAAAAGGTAGAAGCATAGTGGAGAACGTTCCACTAACTTAAGAGATAATCACAAACATTAGGCTCAGAACAAAGGCAGGGCCAAATGTAGTGATCAAATTAGACATGACCAAAGCATATGATCGTTTGTCATGGCTGTTTTTGACAAAGATTTTGAGGAAAATGGGATTTGGAGAAAGTTTCACTGGTTTGGTATATGGGATTATATCAAACAACTGGTATTTTGTACTTTTAAATGGCAAGCCTCAAGGTTTTTTTAGATCAACACGAGGGGTAAAACAGGGTGATCCTTTGTCACCTACCTTGTTTATTGTAGCTGCTGAAGCTATGTCGAGGGGACTGAATGCTTTACATAAGAATCGTTATTTTCGTGGTTTTGGTTTGCCCAAGTGGAGCCCAAAAATAAATCATCTTGCTTATGCAGATGATACAATAATATTCTCATCATCTGATACCACATCATTGAAGCTTATTATGGAGGTTCTAACAGACTACAAAGAAGGTTCTAGGCAACTAATAAACAAAGGAAAGTCAGCAGTGTATATGCATGATTCATCTAGAGAAGAGGTAGTACAAAGAGTCCAAATGATTACTGGTATTCCAAAGCAAGAGTTCCCCTTCACTTATCTTGGTTGTCCTATCTTTTACCTTAGAAGAAAAATGGACTACTATCAAGGGCTCATTACAAAAGTGATGAATAAGATGTAAAACTGGAAAGGAAAGCTATTATCAATTGGAGGTCGAGTAGTTCTCATAAAACATGTGCTTCAAAGTATACCAGTACACCTACTTTCAGCAGTGAATCCACCACAGAATGTGATCAACAGATTACATAAAATCTTTACATAGGTTTATTGGTGTAATTCTGCAGGTGTTGCGAGCAGACACTAGGCATCTTGGAGTACCCTATGTTTACCTTATGAAGAAGGAGGGGTTGGGTTCAGATCTTTGCATGACATGTCCACATCTTTGTTTTGCAAACTGTGGTGGAATTTTAGAACGAAACCTAGTCTATGGAGCTCTTTTATGAGACAAAAATGGATCCCATGTGTGGAGAAAGATGTTGGAGTGCAGGGATCTCATTGAACAAATACTATGGCAACCTAAAATGGGGTCTGCATTGTTATGGTTTGATAACTGGACAGGCCTAGGTTCACTATATTTTGTAACACCACCAGATTTTGTGTGTGATGAGGATATACATAATGTGTATGATGTAGTGTATGGAGGACAATGGGATGAACCAAGAATAAGAGAGATTCTGCCAGAAGACATTTCCACACATATACTCGACAACATTCTGCCTCATGTGTTGGAAGATACATTAGATAAACCGGTGTGGATGTTGGAGCCAAGACGTGACTTTTTAGTTAAATCAGCATGGGACTATGTGAGAAAGAGACAGGAGCCTTGCAATTCCTACAGAAATATTTAGATCAAAGGGCTCCCTTTCAAGATTGCATTCTTTATGTGGAAGTTGTGGAGAAGAAAGCTGCCATTGGATGATATTTATAGACGATTGGGATATCTCATGGCATCTAAATGCTGGTGCTGTACTGACCCCAATGAAGAAACAATGCAACACCTTTTCTTCTCCTCATATGTAGCAAACAAAGTTTGGAGGTTCTTTCTGGGGCATGCGGGAATCAATGTGGAAGGACTATCATTACATCAAGCAATAGTTGGGTACTGGAATGCTGATGTAGTAGATAGACTAAAACATATTATGAAGGCCCTAACATTTGTGATAGTTTGGGAGTTGTGGAAGAGGAGAAACAACAACAAATATGGGGATCCAGTCACAATCAGCAGAGTGATATATCAGATTAGTAATACTATGCAGTCCCTTATCAAAGTGAGAAAACCTGGGATGCTGAACATTCCCTATAGATGGCCAGATATGGTGAAATTGATGGAACAATACACTCCTAAGTTAGAATATACAAAAGTGATGTGGGAATTTCCAAAACAAGGGTGGATTAAGGTGAACACAGACGGGGCAGCTAGAGGCAACCCATGTAGAAGTTCATTGGGGTTTGTACTGAGAAATGAGGATGGAGAGGTGATATATGCATGTGGAAAGGAGATTGTTGAAGGAACAAACACTGTAGCATAGGAAAATGCTGTATATGAGGCTTTGATGTACTGTGTACAGAATGACTATGTACTAATCGACTTACACACTAATTCGATGGTGATTAAAAATGTGGTTAATGGAGAATGGAAGCCGCTATGGGAATAAGCAGCAAAGGTGGAGGAGAATCAACAACTGATGGAACAATGTAATGTAACAATATCACACATGCTAAGGGAAGGCAACAATCTGGCTAATCACATTGCAAACTATGCACTAGATGTAGGACCTATAGAGTGCCATAGTTTTGCAGCTTTGGATGTTTAAGATAGAAGGATTGTCAACAGTGATAAAATGCAATGTACATATTTAAGAGTAAGGGTAACACGGAATTAAGGAGGGTATCACCTCATCAGCCCAGCAGCTAATTCAGACCAAGGAAGACAGAGATTTGCACAAAAAGACACACAACACAGGCTACAAGATAACATACATTTCAAATGAAGGCAGGGGATACAAACATACAGGGCAGAATTACCTGGGGATTATACTATTAGTCCAGAAGTTAATTGACTTTCATTGGGCGCAGTCCAATGGAATGACTTTAAATTTGGACAATAGCACTTTAAGTAGGAATACGTTGAAGCTAGAGAAAAGTAACACAAAAATACCAAGAATGCATAAGAGAAATTGGTACAGAATCTTAGAGGAGAAAAGAAGCTGGAAGAATAAAAGAGTAGTGTATGGAAAATATGCAAAGCTAGAGATGTTGCCCAGAATGTTTAAACGAATTGGGCAGCTGGAGGTGAGGGTTACATGGAGTCAGACAATTAGTAGAGCATCTCAGCAAGGTCATCTGTTTCACACAGCTATGTATACATGGTTCAGCGCAAGGAAGCTAAAATATATGAGGGAGAAATGGAAAGGGATAGAGAAGTAAGGAAAAAGAGAGACAATGGGAAGAGGAGTAATGGAGGGAATCAGACAATGAATCAGGAGATAGGGACATCATTGGATGAAAATTCAAAATATTGGAGAAAAAACAAGTGGAAATTGCCCAGAATATTAAAGCGAATTGGGAAACATAGAGGGAGACTATTAGGAGGAGGAACTAGGGGAGCTAAGGATACAGGGAGCCAGGCAACAGTTAGCACACAATATTATGATAAGTCTTTAGAGGAGATAGGAAATAGGAAGCAAAATAATGGTTTCACAAGGGAGGGTAGTGTATTTGACCATCATATACAAATCCTTAGGGAAGAGTATATGGTGATCAAGGTTTATGCTAACTATGTTTTCTTTTTTGCAGGACGTTACTGTGATCATACCTTGTCACCAATTACGACTTCAATGGGTGGTATTAGTACTATGTACTCATTCCCTTGAAGAAGGAAATGTGACATGCACAAGTATGAGAATCGAGGGCTGGAATATGTTAAAGGGTGCCATGTACAAACACTGGAGCTGTTATTGCAATGTGGAAAAATATGGGACTCGCAGGTCCTGTAGCTTGATGCAGCATAAATCTCAAGGAATAGACCACAAGAGAACAACACGAGCATTTGACGGTAGAACAACTGGAACACGTCGAATTCCCAGATGCCTCGTTGGGACAATCGATACGGAAATGCTAAGCACATGGACTATACAGGTACAACATCATAGAATGGGCACAAGAGACAACAAAAGGAATAATCTCATTTATGTACACAAAAGCAGTACACCACGCTGTCTAAAGGTACTATTGAGGATTCTCACATCAAATCCAAATGAGATAATGATGCAATTTGATGACTCATGGACAAATAGAGGAAATGGAGCAACACTGGGAAGAATCATAACATGCAAAGCAGGAACCAGATACAAATGGAATAAAGAGAAGGCTGGTTTACTACTTGGACCACTGATGGGAGCACCGGTGCTCAACTCTGATTTAGGCTATTCATGCAATATGGCTAGACATTGCAAGTATATGGGCCTCTTAGCTGGGCAATATCATATAGGCTAGTGAATTTACAAATGTTAGGCTTTGCTTATAGGATAAAATTTATCATTGTATATAGTCTCACCCATGTGAGGCAACAAACTATTCTGTCTTTTGATTTTATTATTAATAAAAACTAGCCCTAGGCCCTGCCTAGCGGATTACTAAAAAAAGAAAAAGATTATTTAAATCTAGTCAGGAAGTCCCCAATTCCGGATCCTTTCATAAAAATCCCAAGTTTCCATTAAAATCTCATGTAAAACAATGTTATAGAAATTTCAATGGAGGCTTGTGTAAAAAGGGAGTGAAAACAGTTATTTCATAAATATAAGCCTCTCGGCACAGTGTCACTTGTAAATAAAGCCTCTCAGTCACTCGGGACTCCCCTAACATAAGTCAATGCCTCGATCCCTATATATATATAAATTGTTGCAGCGTGCATCCCGATCCATCACTATCCTCACAAATCCGGCTCTTGGCCTCACTCAGTCATCATCCTCACAAGTCACTCGGGCAACTCATCACAAATCACGAGGACTCAGCCAAAGATATCTCTCAATATTCTAAAACAGGGTGATAACAGTAATAAACATCAACAAGTATAAAGCATGACTGAGTTCACATTTTCTATCAAAAATAATGTGAGAATAGAGGAAAGAATACCCCTGAGGGTCTAAAAAGGTCGGCACAAGGCCCCAAACATGGCATACAACCCATAATAAAGTATAAATCTCTAAAATCAAACACGCGACTTAATAGTCGCAACGGGACGGACCAAGTCACAACCCCTATCGGTGCACGCCCACATGCTAGTCACCTAGCATGAGCGTCGCCTCATTTATCAAAAACAATACGAAACATCGGGGTTTTATACCCTCAGGTCTAGATTTACAATCGTTACTTACCTCAAACCGGCCCGAATACTAATCTGCGATGTTCTTGCCCTTCGAATCGGCCTCCGATCACTCAAAATCTAACCAAAAATCAGACTAATATTATCAATATATGCTAGGGAGACGAAACCCATTCGAAAATTATCAAAATTATGCACAAATACCGAAATTGGACAAATTCGACCCCCGGGCCCACCTCTCGAAATTCGATAAAAAAATCACAAAATTTGAATCCTTATCCTTCCACGAGTCTACCCATATGAAATACATCAAAATCCAACCACAAATGATCCCTAAACTCCTCAATCGAAAGTCTCCAATTCCCAAGCCCTAAACCCCCAATTTAGTCACTAATTTTCCATGAATCTTACCCATAATCAGTCAAATAACACCAAAGAAATGAGTTTCAGGTCAAAAATATTACCTCCACGAAGTTCCCTTGGTTTCCGTCTTCAAAACCCTCCCTCAAGCTCAAATCCGTATGAAAATGTTGATGAAATAATCAAAAATTCGCGAAGGCTTCTTTTTATATCTTCTGCCCAGGAAAACCGCACCTGCGATCCTTTTCCTCGCACCTGCGGACCCGCACCTACGGTCCCAGGTGCGCACCTGCGGAATTCCATTTAAAGACCAATTTTCGCATCTACGATTGTCCAGCCGCACCTGCAGGCTTGCAGGTGCGGAAATTCTTCCGCTTCTGCAACTTAACAGCCCACAGTCCATTTCTGCATCTGCAATCCTTCATTCGCTTCTGCGGTCTCGCACCTGCAGTCCTCTAACCGCAAGTGCGGTTACAATGGAACCCGCACCTTCAACTGCATTTTCCAACTTTCAAACCTCCCCATAGCTAACCGTACTCATCCCGATCCCCTCGAGACCTCAACCTAATATACGAACAAGTCATAAATGACCACCCGAACTTAGTTAAACCCTCGGAACACCCAAAATAACGTCAAAACACAAATCAGCCCATGATTCAAGCCTAAGATCTTCGAACTTCCAAAAATCACCAACAATGCCTAAACTAACCAACCTCGTACGAATGACCAAAAAATTTGCAGGCACATCCAAAATGACACCACGAACCTGTTCCAACTTCTGGAATCCCATTCCAACCCTGATAGCTAATTTTCCACTGCCGACCAGAAATCGCCAAAAACTCAATTTCTCCAATTCAAGCCTAATTCTACTCAGGACCTCAAAACCACATTTTGAACACACCTCTAAGTCCCAAATCACCTAACGAATCTATCTGATCCATAAAACCCATTCCGAGGTCATTTGCCTATAAGTCAACTCCCGATTGACTTTTCCAGCTATAAAGCCAATTTAAGAGACTAAGTGTCTCATTTCTCACTACGACCACTCTAAACTAGAACCAACCAACCCGACACAACATAAATAGGTTATACAACACATGATAAAGCAGAAACAGGGAAAACGGAGTTAATCTCACGGAACGACCGGCCAGGTCGTTACATTCTCCCCTTCTTAAACAAACGTTCATCCTCGAACGGGTCTAGAAACATACTTGGAGTCTCAAATAAGTTAGGATATCTGCTCCGTATCTCCCGCTCGGTTTCCCTGGTGGCCTCCTTCACCGGCTACCCTCTCCATTGCACATTCACTGAAGCTATATCCTTGGATCTCAACCTCCTAACTTAACAACCCATAATAGCCACTGGCTCTACCTCGTAAGACATATCACTCTCAAGTTGAACCGTGCTGAAGTACAAAACATGAGACATGTCACAAATATACTTCTGAAGCATGGAAACATGGAATACCGAATGGTCACTCGATAAGCGGGGTGGAAAAGAAAGTCTATAAGCCACCTCTCCAACCCTCTGAAGCACCTCAAAAGGCCCAATTAACTGGGGACTCAACTTTCCCCTCTTCCCGAACTGCATAACACCCTTCATAGGTGACACCTTCAGTAGCAACTTTTCCCCAACCATGAAAGACACATCCCGGACCTTGCGGTCCGCATAACTCTTCTTCCTAGACTGCGCCGTGCGAAGACGCTTCTGAATCAACTTCACCTTATCCAATGCATTCTGTACCAAATCTGTGCCCAATAGCCTAGCCTCACCCGGCTCAAACCAACCAACCGTAGATCTACACCTCCTACCATATAAAGTCTCATACGTAGCCATCTGGATACTCGCCTGGTAACTATTATTATATGCAAACTTTGTGAGTGGAAGAAACTGGTCCCACGAACCCCCAAAATCAATGACACAAGAATGCAACATGTCCTCCAGAATCTTAATAGTGCGCTCTGACAGCCATTTCGTTCGAGGATGAAAAGTTATGCTCAGCTCGACCTGAGTACCCAACTCTCTCTACACGACCCTCCAAAATAGAGGTGTGAACTGAGTACCTCTGTCAGAAATGATAGAAACTGGAACACCATGCAATCGGACAATCTCCCGGATATAAATCTCAGCTAACTACTCCGAAGAATATGTAGTACCAACATGAATGAAGTGCGTGGACTAGGTCTGCTGATCCACAATAACCCATATGTCGCACCCCCCTCTTTCCTCGCGGAGATCGGGTTCAGGACATTTGGGTCAAGGCAACTCTTTCCTTTCGGGAAAAGGGTTTGCATTTTTGAGAGTCGCCACCTAACGATTTTAACGGTGCGTTAGGGCACCTAGGGGGTTCATTTACAACTATGTTGCTAACCAGAGATAAGGTAAGGGCTTGAAATTATCCTAAAGGGAAGGTGTTAGGCACCCCTCAGGATCCACGATTGTGGTTCCCGGCCAAATGGTTTTGTGAATTTGTATAGTTTAACAAATAACAAGTAAGGGCTCAAGTAAGGGGGGATTTTAAATATTAAGCAAGCAAGTGTTTGGAAAACAGTTAAAAAAAAGAGTTATAATCTAACATTTAAAGGAAGGGATATCCTAGGTTTGAAATAATATGGATCACATCAATGCAATACCCGGTATGACACTCCTCAGAGAGGTGCTACACGTGGTATTAGTGCATCGGTCATCATCTCCATATTCTACCCTTTCCCACCCCGTGAAGGTGTTTAAAGCGTGTGTTGGTCACGAACGCTATTGCGTGCTATTACCCGTACCATCCTATCAGTCCCGGAGGAGGTTAGGACTACTATATCCTAAGGGAGGTACTAGCCAGACCCTTAGGTTTAAAGGTAAAATTCTAAAGCGACAAGTAAAGAACATATAGGACTGCAGTAAATGGGAAACACATAAGAGCATATAAGAGGCTCAAGTTTACTTCCACAGATTATGCACATAATTAGCACGACTCAAACACATATAAGGGCAGTATTAATTTAGATCCTAAGACATGGTGTCTAAGTGAATTCAGGGGATGGACATGCAGTTTTTTTATTACTGAAAATCCCTAATCAGTTTGCCTACTGTTTAAAAGAACCTGTTTGCATTAGGAAGCACACACAAAAAGAGGCAGATTTCCAGTTTTTAGAATTTTGTCACCTAAGGCTTGCCTAGGCGTGGGACGGTGTATATTAGTTATCAGAATCGTTAAAGGAACTGTTGTAAATTTTTTTACCTAAACATGTTGTTCTAGGTTGTTTCAGAACACATACGTATTACTAGTTGTTTTAGAGAGAACTGAGTGAGACTGTTTATACCTTTTATATGCATCAGTGGTTAGACTAGGCGTAGTTGAGCAAATATGACCTTATAACATGATATCTAATGTACAGGTAGAAATGCATATGCAGAACCTAGGCATGGTCTCTAAATGCGTGAGTGTACATCTTTTAAACATGCTTTCAGAGACATTTTGGAGACGACTTTGCTTATTATTGCTATCTTATCCTAAAACAAGATTTCTAGGCATACATGGCAGCTGAGAATATGATAGTAGAGAATACCATTTATTAGCAGATTTTTTCTAAGTAAGAGGGAACATGCTGAAACAGTAGGTATGAGACCTAAGAAACATGATTTCTAACGCATGAATTTGAACATATGGGCCTAAACATGATATCTATGGCACAGATAGGAAATAAGAGCTAACAACATAGTTTCTAATGCATGAATTTGGACATATGGGCCTAAACATGATATTTATTGCACATATAGGGAATAAAAGCCTAATAGCATGGTTTCTCCCCCTTTAATAGCTAAAGCATGCGTAGGTACCCCCCCTTTCACTATCCATCCCCTAAGTTCTTTACAAATTATTACAGACCAAGGATTATGAATTACATAACCAAAAAGAAAATAAGAAGTTATTCTATAGGGAGCCTTCAATTAGGCCAAAATCCTCCAACCTCATTGCCATATGGTATTTCATAGCCTTTCATAACCCGGGTGTGTCAAAGTTCCCTAAGGACCTCAAGGGCTCCCGGGAAATGCTCACACCCAGACTTGGTGTCACGACCCAAAACCTGGTTCAGGTCGTGATGGCACCTAACAACGAGGTTAGGCAAGCCAACATATAAATTCCCAGGAGTTACTACCCCAGAACTCGTTTATTCAAGTTATTTAAAATTTATAACAAATAAAATGCATAATGTAGCAGCGATATGAGATAAGGCCGTAGATACAAGCTGAACCACAGCTAGGCCAAATATGTACAACCCCGAATCCCAACATAACTACACCAAGTGTGTGCCAGGACTAGTGTCACATTGTCAACGGGCGGCTACGTAGATACAACAACTGAAATATATATATAAAAAAATATACAAGCCTCAGTCTGGAACAAAAGACTGAGCAAAATGAAACTAGTAGGCTCCAGAGGTGCTGTCAGGATGACGCCAAGGAGACAACTCACCGTATGGAACGACACCACGATCAATATCTATCAGCAGACGGACGACCAGACGGACCAGCCTCAAGATCTGCACAACCAAGTGTAGAAAAGAAAAGATAGTGCAGCATGAGTACATATAAACAAATATGTACCTAGTGAGTATCCCGTCTAAACTCGTAAAGAGTAGTGACGAGAGGTAGAATATATACTCACTAAGGTCTAGTACATAATAAAATAAGGTACACGCCGAGCAATAAATCATGTGAGAAAATACATCAAGTATATGGGCATGTAATCAACAAACAGGTAACTAATCTCANTGATCATATGTATCACTTGTTTTCTTTCTCATTATCTGAAATGTCTTATCTTATTATCTCAATTGTTCACTTTCCAGTACTCAGTATCGTTTCTCAACTCACCATCGTACGATCCCAACACAATGCAAATGCATGTATATATATATATATAATCGACACGGACAAGACTATCGACCGAAGTCATAAGGGTGGGTCATAAGGACTGACTCGGTCATAAAGCTCCACACGCTCGCGAATCATACCTGTGACTCATGCGCTGACTCGATATCTCCCCGCTCGCGGTTCAAACCTGCGACTCGTGGGCCAATATCTCTCCCCGCTCGCGAATCATACCTACGACTCAAGGGCAAATGACATAAATGTATATACTCTCCCGATCACGAATCATACCTGTGACCCAGGGCCAATGATGTAAAGTAAAACCCTCCACGATCATGAATCATACCTATGACTCGGGGGCCGATAAAAATAGTAGTATAGTTCTTCCCAAATCACGAATCAAACCTGTGACTCAGGGGCTGGTAAAATAAGTCTGATTTCTCCTTGATCACG
>ML295045.1:0-18639 GCA_005239495.1 Nicotiana undulata | reverse complement strand
CCTTTTGTTATACTCTCTGTCTATTTCATTCAGACTGAGACCCTGTATATATTGTAGTCATTGCATATTCAGTAGTTGCCCGTGACACTCGCGACACTAGTTCATGGCACACACGCGGTATATATTTTTGGGTTTTGGGTTGTGTATCTATGTATATGTTTTATTTCAGCTTTGTATTTACTATGATTTTACCTTCACTCAAGGCTAGTATCATGTTAGTTGTTTTAGACTCGTAATTATTGATTTGTTTGACCGAATGGGAAGGGTATCACTTAGTGAAGGTTATATCGGCTTGCCTAACCCCGCTGTTGGGCGCCATCGTGACTTGAATTATTATTTGGGTCGTGACAACGTGGTATCGGAGCTTTAGGTTCACGTAGTCTCATGAGTCACGGGCAGACCCAGTAGAGTCTTGCGGATCGGTACGGAGACGTCTGTACTTATCTTCAGGAGGCTATAGGGTGTTAAGAAACTCCTTTTGTTCATATACTATCGTGCAATCAATGATGTACTCAAACTTGATCTTCTATTCTCTCACAGATGGTGAGGACGCGTGCTTCTCATGTACCTGATCCGGGAGAGGCCTCTACCCCCGCGACTCGAGGCCGTGGTGGGGGTAGGGGTAGGGCACCTGCCTGAGTTAGAGGACGAGGACGTCCCAGAGCCGTACAAGTTGCACCACCTGAGGATCCTATTATCGAGGAGCAGGATGAGTTGCCTCGAGTTGCTCCTACTCCAGCAGACTTTATGACGGCGCCAGGCTTCCAGGAGGTTATGGGCCGCATGTTGAGGTTTATGGACACTATGTCCCAGGCAGGGGTGCTTCCATCAAATCCTGCTACTTCTCAGGAAGGAAGGGGAGTTCAGACCCCTACTGCTCAGGCCACAGGACCGACAGCAGCACATCCTATTCTAGGTACATCGCCCGTGATTGGGGTTCTGCCTATAGTAGCACAGCTAGAGCCCAGGCCCATTGTAGAGGGCGACCAACAGAAGTTACTAGACAGATGGATTAGACTTCGTCCTCCAGGCTTCGGGGGCGAGCAGGGTGAGGATGCCCAGGATTTCATCGACAGGTGCAGGGACAGACTGCACAATATGAGGATATTGGAGTCACACGGGGTAGATTTCACCACTTTCCAGTTAGAGGGCAGAGCTCACAGATGGTGGCAGTCTTATGTGCTCAGTAGGCCAGTAGGTTCTCCACCGGTTACTTGGGAGCAGTTTACACAACTATTTCTGGACAGATACCTTCCACCGTCTGAGAGGGAGGAGCTTCGGGGTCTGTTTGAGAGGTTAGAGCAGGGAAAGATGTCCGTGACTAACTATGAGGCGAGGTTTTCAGAGTTATCCCGCCATGCCCTTATGATATTGCCCACTGATGCTAAGAGGGTGCGACGGTTTGTGGCAGGCTTACATCCAGGTATCAGGACCTCCATGGCTAGAGAGGTAGAGATGGGTACCCCATTTCAGCTGGTAGTCAAGATAGCTCGACGTATCGAGGTTTACCGTACGAGGAGCAGGGAGAAGGGGTCAGTCAGGTCAGCAAATTCAGCAGGATAAGAGGGCCAGATTCATAGGTGACTTCAGGGGTGCTCCAGCTAGGGGCAGAGGTCAGTTCAGTAGGCCTTCATATTCAGCACCTCCATTTCCTCCCAGAGGTGTCTTAGTGAGGCCTCAGTTTAGTGCCATGCCAGAGCGCTCCTACCGTCCTCCAGCCATTCACAGTCCATCCAGTGGTTACTCTAGCCGTCAAAGATCCTCCGGTTCCTATTTCAGTGCTGTGACAGATGATTCTCATCGCACTCCAGCCATTCAGGACTATTACTCTTCAGGCCAGCAGGATATGTCACATCTGAGATGTTACGAGTGTGGGGACCTAGGCCACATAAAGAGGGATTGCCTCCGTTTTAGGGGCAAGGCCGTTCAGCAGAGTCACCAGCCTATGGGTTCCGCACCAGCAGTTCGACCACCTAGGGGTGGAGGTCAGATTGGCAGGGGCCGTCCTAGAGGGGGAGGCCAGTCAGGAGGGGGTCATTCAGCTCCAGCTCTTCTTGGGGGAGCTCAGTCTTCAGGTGCTACATCCAGGTTCTATGCTCTTCCGGCCAGGGCAGACGTAGTGGCCTCAGACGCTGTGATTACAGGTATTATTTCAGTCTGTGGTAGAGAGGATTCAGTGCTATTTGATCCAGGGTCTACATATTCATATATCTCAGCATTATTTTCCCATTCTCTGGATGTTGCTTGTGAGTCCTTGGGTTCTCCTTTGTATGTGTCCACTCCTGTGGGTGATTCTGTAGTGGTAGACCAGGTCTACCGAGCTTGTGTGATTGCTTTTTGTGGGATTGAGACCAGGGCCGACCTGTTAATGCTTGATATGGTTGATTTCGAGGTTATTTTGGGCATGGATTGGCTATCTCCTTATCATGCTGTGTTGGATTGCCATGCCAAGACAGTTACGTTAGCCATGCCAGAGTCGCCGAGATTGGAGTGAAGGGGTTCTTCAGTTAGTGAATTCAGCAGGGTCATTTCTTTTATGAAGGCTCGACACATTGTTGAGAAAGTGCGTTTGTCTTACCTTGCTTATGTGCGGGACACCACCGCCGAGTCTCCTACCATTGATTCAGTACCGGTTGTTCAGGAGTTTCCAGATGTGTTTCCTGCAGATCTTCCAGGCATGCCTTCAGATCGAGATATTGACTTCTGTATTGATTTGGCTCCAGATACTTAGCCTATTTCCATTCCCCCTTATCGTATGGCTCCTAAGGAGCTAGAGGAGTTGAAGGAGAAGCTTGAGGAGTTGTTGGCCAAGGGGTTCATCAGGCCGAGTGTGTCACCGTGGGGTGCTCCAATCTTATTTGTGAAGGATAAGGATGGGTCTATGCGAATGTGCATTAACTACCGCCAGTTGAATAAAGTGACCATCAAGAATAAGTACCCTCTACCGCACATTGATGATTTGTTTGATCAGCTGCAGGGTGCTCGTGTGTTTTCTAAGATTGACCTGAGATTGGGTTATCACCAGTTGAAGATTCGGGCTTCTGATGTTCCGAAGACTGCATTCCGCACCAGATATGGCCATTATGAGTTTCTAGTGATGTCCTTTGGCTTGACTAATGCCCCAACAACATTTATGGACTTGATGAATAGGGTATTCAGGCCATATATCGACTCCTTCGTTATTGTTTTCATTGATGATATATTGATCTACTCACGGAGTCTGGGTGAGCATGAGCAGCATCTGAGAATTGTGCTTCAGACCTTGCGAGAGCAGAAGCTATATGCTAAGTTCTCCAAGTGCGAGTTTTGGCTGGAGTCCGTGGCATTTCTGGGGCATGTGGTTTCAGGAGAGGGTATCAAGGTTGATCCTCAGAAGATAGAGGTAGTTCAGAGTTGGCCGCGTCCTACCTCAGCTTCATAGATCAGGAGCTTTCTGGGTTTAGCAGGCTATTACCGTCGGTTCGTGGAGGGGTTTTATTCTATTGCATCCCCATTGACCTGATTGACTTAGAAGAATGCCCCGTTTCGATGGTCCGACGACTGTGAGGCGAGCTTTCAGAAGCTCAAATCAGCATTGACCTCAGCTCCAGTTCTATCATTGCCTTCCGAGTCAGGGTCGTATACTGTATATTGCGATGCTTCACGCGTCGGGTTAGGATGTGTGTTGATGCAGGATGGCAGAGTTATTGCTTATGCTTCGCGCCAGCTGAAGGTTCATGAGAAGAACTATCCTGTGCACGACTTGGAGTTGGCAGCGATTGTTCATGCTTTGAAGATTTGGCGACACTACTTATATGGCGTGTCTTATGAGGTCTTCACTGACCATCGCAGTTTGCAGCATTTATTTAAGCAGAAGGACCTTAATCTGAGGCAGCGAAGATGGCTTGAGTTGTTAAAAGACTATGATCTTACTATTATGTATCACCCGGGCAAGGAGAATGTAGTGGCAGATGCTTTGAGCAGGAGAGCAGCGAGTATGGGTAGTTTAGCTTACATTGCAGCGGAGGAGAGACCTCTAGCCTTGGACATTCAGTCCTTGGACAATCTCCTGGTGATATTGGATCTTTCTGAGCCTCGTCGAGTTCTAGCTCATGTGGTTTCTCAGTCTTCGTTATTGGGAGAGATCAAGGCTCGACCGTTTGATGACCCGTGTTTGGCCCAACTTCGAGATACCGTGGTCCAGGGTAGGGCCAATGATGTTACCTTGGGCGAGGATGGTGTTCTGAGACTCCAGGGCAGATTGTGTGTTCCTGATATTGATGGCCTGAGGGAGAGGATTCTAGCAGAGGCGCACAGTTCGAGGTATTCTATTCATCCAGGGGCGACGAAGATGTACCGTGATATGAGGCAACATTACTGGTGGAGGCGGATGAAGAAGGATATTGTGCGGTATGTAGCTCGGTGCCTTAATTGTCAGCAGGTCAAGTACGAGCATTAGAGGCCAGGGGGCCTACTTCAGCAGATGCCCATTCCGGAGTGGAAGTGGGAGCGCATCACCATGGACTTTGTAGTTGGGTCGGACATTGCGGAAGGTTGACGCGGTTTGGGACTGACTAAATCAGTGCATTTCATTCCTGTGGCTACTACTTATACTTCAGAGAGGCTGGCTTAGATTTTCATGAGAGAGATTGTCTGACTGCATGGTGTGCCGGTGTCTATCATCTCAGATCGAGGTCCTCAGTTCACCTCGCACTTCTGGAGAGCTTTGCATAGTGAGATGGGCACTCAAATAGCCCTCAGTTCATCATTTCATCCTCAGACTGATAGCCAGTCAGAGCGTACGGTTCAGATATTAGAGGATATGATCAAGGCCTGTGTGATTGATTTTGGAGGTCAATGGGACAAGTTCTTTCCTTTGGCGGAGTTTGCGTACAATAATAGCTACCAATCCAGCATCGAGATGGCTCCATTTGAGGCTCTATATGGTCGGCGATGTCGTTCTCTCATTGGGTGGTTTGATCCTAGCGAGGCTAAGTTATATAGCACAGATCTGGTGAGAGATGCCTTGGAGGGAGTGAAGGTGATTTAGGAGAGGCTTCACACAACTCAGTCTAGGCATAAGAGCTACGCGGATCAGCGGGCGCATGATATAGCATTCATGGAGGGAGACAAGGTCTTGCTGAAGGGTTCGCGGATGAACGGCGTCATGAGATTCGGGAAGAAAGGCAAGCTAAGCCCCAGGTTTATTGGTCCTTTCGAGGTGTTGAAGTGGGTCGAAGAGGTTTCTTATGAGCTTGCTTTACCTCCAGCCTTATCAGGTGTTCATCCAGTTTTCCACGTATCCATGCTTCGGAGGTATCACGCCGACTTCTCTCACGTGATTGATTATAGCACTATTCAATTGGACGAGAAGTTGAGGTACGAGGAGGAGCCAATGGCCATTATTGATAGACAGGACCGCCAGTTGAGGTCCAAGACTGTTTCTGCGGTTAAGGTTCAGTGGAGGGGCCAGCCAGCCGAGGAGGCGACTTGGGAGTCCGAGGAGGACATGCGGAGCAGATATCCGCAGCTTTTAAGCACTTCAGGTACAATTCTAGACCCGTTCGAGGACGAACATTTGTTTAAGAGGGGGAGAATGTGACGACCTAGCAGGTCATTTTGTGTATTACGACCTCGTTACCTTAAATGAAACCTTACATAGCGGCTACTCGTGCTTTATGACTTGTTGGAGCGGATGGTTTGGGATCTGGAAATGATTTGAGTGGTTTAGGAACACTTGGTTCCTTAAGGTTGGCCTATTTGGCCAAGTTTGACTTCGGTCAACATTTTGAGCAAACGACCTCAGAATCGAGTTCTAACAGCTCCAGTAGCTCCGTATGATGATTTCGGACTTGGGCGTATGTTCGGCTTGGGTTTCTGACGACCCGGGAGCGTTTCGGTGCCCAAAATGGAAATCAGGATTTCCTTAAGTTTGGAATTTGGCTTGAAACGGGACTTTATGCTATCGAGGTCCGAACGGAATTCCGGACCGAGAATAGTTCCGTATAGTCATTTATGACTTGTCTGCAAAATTTGAGGTCATTCCAAGTAGTATAAACCCGTTCGGCGCAATGAGATGAATTCTAGAAATTTCAAAGTTATTAAGTTATGATTTCAGGGGTTTTGGAGGGCGATTTTGAGTTTTAGCGATGTCATGAGTGTTCCGTAGGCTCGATCAAGTCCGTATAATGATTTGGGACCTGTTGGTATGTTTTGATGGGGGCTCAGGTGGGCCCAGGAGACTCTCGGACCCCGCACGAGGCCAAAAACCAGCAAAAACCATTGCTGGTGCAACTATTTCTGGTGTGACCGCACCTGCGGTCTCTCAGTCGCAGGTGCGAGTCCGCACCTGCGGTCCAGCCTTCGCAGGTGCGACCCCTATCGCAGGCGCGACCCTTCTTCCGCAGGAGCGGGACCGCTGGTGCGGACTCCTTCTCCGTAGGTGCGATGCCCAGGGTCCCAGGCCCTTTCCCGCAGGGGCGATGATATGCTCGCAGGTGCGAGACCGCACCTGCGGTCGCAAGGTCGCAGGTGCGGAAATCACTGTTGCCAGCCCCTTTTAAATGTCTCAAAATACGGGTTTTCTTCCTTTTTATCCACCTTCAACCTCCATTAGAGAGCATCCAAGTTTGAGCAACACCTCCCACGACCACCCACTGTAGAGGTAAGTAATTCTCTTCTATTTTTCACTATTATGCATAGAATTCAACAGGTTTAATTCCTAAAGAATCAAAAATTATAAAATTTGGATAGGAATTCTAGGGCTTTGAATAAATTGGATAATTATTCATTAGAGGCTATGAATCCTTGTATAAATCACATAACTTCGATCCTTAGACTTCGGGTAGGTGATTCCTTCAAGAATTTTCGAAATCCAAACGTGTGGGCCCGGGGTCAAAATTCCGGAAATGGTCAAGAATGCTTAATTTTAGGATTTCTTGTTAATTCTTCTTCTTGGAACCTAAATTAATTTAATTATACCATATTTGGTTAGTTGCGAGCCGTCGAGGGTGAATTTCAGAGATTCGGGCACATCCTTGATCCGAGGGGTGATATCGTCACGAGGTGAGTCTCCTTTCCAAACTTGTAAGGGGGAAATGTCCCCGTAGGCTCCTTGTTTGCTATGTACACATGTTGAGGGGGCCACGTACGTACCAAGTGACGAGAGTCCGTACGTGGCGACTATATTGCTATGTCGGGTAGCCGTAGGACCCACGAGCATGCCATTTCATGTCTTATTTGAACCATTGTATGTATTATAAATTGTGTTTACTGTTGTAATGACATGGGAGAGGTAAAAATATGATGTTGTAAATCCTAATTGGCTATCAGTGACATGATATTGACACAATCCTGTTGAGTTCACGGTCGAGTCGGTACCCGTAGGTACCTACATGTGAATACTATTACTATCGAGTTAGCACACAAGTCGCAGGCATGATGCGCGATCGTGGGAAACTTATTACTATCGAGTCATCACACGAGTCGCAGGCATGATGCGCAATCGTGGGGAGCTTATTACTATCGAGTCAGCACACGAGTCGCAGGCATGATGCACGATCGTGGGGAGCTTATTACTATCGAGTCAACACACGAGTCGCAGGCATAATGCGCGATCGTGGGGAGATTTTACTATCGAGTCAGCACACGAGTCACAAGTATGATTCGCGATCGTGGGGAGCTTATGAACTCAGTCCTTATGACCTACCTTATGACTCCGGCCGGTTGTCTTGTCCGTGTCAGTATATGTACACTTGAGTCTGGATCACATATGACAGTATTGGCAAGGTATTGTTGGATAAGAGGAACTGGTACTTGGTGTTCTTACTTGTGTTACATTATGTGTTCATATACTTGTTGTTTACTGTTTCGCATGCCTATTGCTTTAGCCTTATCTTGTTCTATATTATGTTGCTGGACCTTAGTGAGTATCTAGTCGAGCTCTCGTCACTACTTCTTCGAGTTTAGACGGGATACTAACTGGGTACATATTTATATATATGTACTCATGCTGCATTTTCTTTCCTTTTCTGTACTTGACTGTACAGGTCCGGAGGCTGGTCCATCTGATTTTCAGGTTGTGCTAGATATTGATAGCGTGGTCATACTTCACAGTGAGCCGCTTTCCTGGCGACTTCCTAGCAGAACCCTGGAGTTCCTTTTGTTATACTCTCTGTCTATTTCATTCAGACTGAGACCCTGTATATATTGTGGTCATTGCATATTCAGTAGTTGCCCGTGACACTCGCGACAGTAGTTCCTGGCACACACGCGGTATATATTTTTGGGTTTTGGATTGTGTATCTATGTATATGTTTTATTTCGGCTTTGTATTTACTATGATTTTACATTCACTCAAGGCTAGTATCATGTTAGTTGTTTTAGACTGGTAATTATTGATTTGTTTGACCGAATGGGAAGGGAATCACTTAGTGAAGGCTATATCGGCTTGCCTAACCCCGCTGTTGGGGGCCATCGCGACTTGAATTAGGATTTGGGTCGTGCACAACTACAAAATCCATCGTGATACGCTCGCATTCCACTCGGGAAGCTGAATCTTCTGCATCAATTCGCCGGGTCTATGGTGCTCATACTTAACCTGCTGACAATTCAAGAACCGAGCTACATAAGCCACAATATCCTTCTTCATTCTACGCCACCAATAATGCTGCCGCAAGTCCTGGTTCATCTTTGCGGCGCCCGGATAAATGGAATACCGGGAACTATGAGCCTCCTGCAATATCAACTCAAGAATTCCATCAATATCGGGTACACAAATACGACCCTGAAATCTCAAAACTCCCTCAGCATCGACTGTGACCTGCTTGGCACGTGCCGAACCGCATCTCTAAGAGCACACAAATGACAGTCATCATACTGCCCGGCGCGAATACAATCATACAACGAAGAACGAGCGACGGTATGGGCCAACACACTGCCAGTCTCAGAAACCTCTAATCTCACAAATCGGTTGGCTAATTCCTGAACATCCAACGCAAGAGGTCGCTCTCCAACTGATAAATAGGCCAAACTACCCGTACTGACTGACTTCCAGCTCACAACAACGGCCACCATATTGTCCTTTCCCGGATGATAGAGAATAGTAAAATCATAATCCTTCAGCAACTCTAACCATCTCCTCTGCCTCATGTTCAACTCCTTCTGTCTGAATAGATACTGCAAGCTCTTATGGTCCGTGAACACCTCACATGGCACTTCGTACAGATAGTTCCTCCAAATCTTCAAAGCGTGAACAATAGCTGCAAGCTCCAAATCATGGACTGGATAGTTCTTCTCATGAATCTTCAACTGACGATAAGCATAGGCTATAACCCTCCCATCCTGCATCAACACTGCACCCAGCCCAACCCGCGAAGCATCACAATACACGGTATAAGAACCTGAACCTGTGGGCAATACCAAAACTGGTGCTGTGGTCAATGCTGTCTTGAGCTTCTAAAAGCTCGCTTCACACTCCTCGGACCATCTGAACGGAACACTCTTATGCGTCAACTTGGTCATAGGGGCTGCTATAGATGAAAACCCCTCCACGAACCGGCGATAATAGCCCGTTAGGCCTAAGAAGCTTCGAATCTCGGTGGCTGAAATGGGCCTAGGCCAATCTCTAACTGATGAAACCTTCTTCGGATCCACCTGAATGCCCTCTATCAACACAACGTGGCCCAAGAATGCCACAAAACTCAACCAGAACTTGCACTTTGAAAACTTGGCGTACAACTGCCTATCCCTCAGAGTCTGGAGAACAATCCGAAGATGCTGCTCATGCTCCTCTCGACTACGAGAATATATCAAGATATCATCAATAAACACGATCACAAATGAGTCCAGATAAGGCTTGAATACCCGATTCATCAACTCCATAAAAGTAGCGGGGGCATTAGTCAACCCAAACGACATGACCAAAAACTCATAATGCCCATAACGAGTGCGAAAAGACGTCTTAGGCACATCGGATGCCCTGATTCTCAGCTGATGATAACCAGATCTCAAGTCTATCTTGGAGAATACTCCAGCAATGTGCCCTAGGCTACCACAACTATAACAAGATCTCTGTTGTTGTGGCTGATAACTCAGGAACTGGCCCTGACGACCCTGATAACCACCCTAGTAACTCTGAAGTGGTTGTGCACTGATAGATGCTGGTGGTGCACTAACATGAGCTGGCGGTGCACGGGGAGATACCTGAAGTGCTGACTGAAAAGGACGGGGTGGATGACCCATACTGAAAGAATCCCTGCCTCCAGATGAGGCTCCACTAAATCTACCAAAATGATGGGGCCTCTTGTCAGCCCCCTGACCACCTCCCTGTGACAAAATCATCTCAATCCTCCTGGCCACATCGGCCGCATCCTGGAATGAAATATCAGTACTCGACTCCCTGGCCATCTGGAGTCGTATAGGCTGGGCCAATCCCTCAATGAACCTCTGAACTCTCTCCCGATCAGTGGGGAGTATCATCAATGCATGCCTGGCTAGAGCGATGAACCTGGTCTCGTACTGAGTAACAAACATAGATCCATGATGGAGGCGCTGAGTAATGGGAAGGAACTTCCCCAAAAATACCTCTGTGAACTGATCCCAATTCAAAGGTGCAAAGCCAGTTGGTCTGGCTAAGCAGTAGTCCCTCCACCAAGTCTTGGCTGCGCCAGGTAGTCGAAAAGTAGCGAAGTCAACTCCATTGGACTCCACTATACCCATGTTCCGAAGAACCTCGTGGCAGCTGTCCAAATAATCCTGTGGATCCTCTGAAGGTGCACCAGTAAAAGTAGTAGTGAGTAACTTGGTGAATCTGTCCAGTCTCCATAGAGCATCAGCTGACATAGTTGCACCCTAGGCTGCCGGTGCCACAATACCCAGCTGAGCTACTCCAGTTGTCTAAGGTGCTGGAGTCTGAAACTGAGTGGCAACCTGCTCTGGGGTATGAATAACAGGAGTCTGGGTCCCTCCCCCATCCTGATATCCAACTGGTGCAGTAGGAAGAAGACCTGCCTGTGCTACGCTCTCCATGAGTCTTACCAGACGGACAAGAGCGTCCTGAAGCACAGGGGTAGCTATGAACCCCTCTAGGACCTGCGCTGGTCCAACTAGGGCTGTCGGAACTGAGACCTCCTCGTCAGACTCGATCTGAGGGTCCTCCACTGGGGCTGCTGCTCTAGGGTGAGCCCTGCCCCGGCCTCAGCCTCTAGCACGGCCTCGTCCTCGACCTGGACCCCTCGTAGGAGCTGTAGCAGGAGTGTCGGGCTGCTGAGCGGAACCAAGGGAAGCACGAGTCCTCGCCATCTGCAAGAGAGTAGAATGGAAACTCAATCAGTACTCAGAATTCATATCGCATGACAGAGATGAAGAAATGTGGAGTTATCTTAACTTTGCAGCCTTTGGGGGATAAGTACAGACGTCGCCGTACCGATCCCTCAGACTCTTCCAAGGTTGTTCGTGAGTTGCGAGACCTAAGCAACCTAGAGCTCTGATACCAACTTGTCACGACCCGAAATCCCACCTTCAGGCCGTGACTACGTCTAACGTTGAACCCGCTAGACAAGCCAACGTGCACAAGTAATCTAACATTTGCAACCCAATTCAACAGTAGTAAAGAAAATACCTGTAACAATCTTAACAAGAATAACGAAGCACTTTAGATTTTTAACAGCGGAAATGTAATAGAATTTCAAAAATGCAAAGTGGAATAGTAAAATACATAACGTCGCATAAGCCCAAAATCGAGGTGTCACAACTCACGAACTATCTAAACAGAGTGCTAAATACATAGTTTGGAAAGAAATACATCATTGTANCACGAACGCCAGCGGGTATACCTTGAAGCTCTTGGTGGACTGAAGGTGACTCCCTCAATGCGGTCCACTGGGTCCGGATGCGGGGTCTGCACAACATTAAGAAGTGCAGTGTAGCATGAGTATAACCGACCCCATGTACTGAGTAAGTGTCGAGCCTAACCTCGGCCGAAGTAGTGACGAGGCTAGACTTAGCAACAACGTTAACCTGTCCTATTTTACAACTCAAAGCATGGAAAAACAAGGCAAAGGATAGGAAGACAAGTATGGGATACGGGAGCAGTAAAGGGGAACAAGTGAAATGAAGCAGTTAAATTGACATATAGAAGTAACCAAAGGAGGCAAATAAACACAATAGCTAACGAAACAAGTATAAGTACCAGAAATGTAAATAATGGCACGACATCACCCTTCGTGCTTTACACTCTTCCTCACTATGCAATGTAATCAAATATCATGGCACAACATCACCCTTCGTGCTTTACACTCTTCCTCACTATGCAATGTAATCAAATATCATGGCACAACATCACCCTTCGTGCTTTACACTCTTCCTCACTATGCAATGTAATCAAATATCATGGCACAACATCACCCTTCGTGCTTTACACTCTTCCTCACTATGCAATGTAATCAAATATCATGGCACAACATCACCCTTCGTGCTTTACACTCTTCCTCACCAACAATGACAGATATAATGGCAAGGAGTACATCATAGTGGGAATACATTTCAATATCACCCGACAAGGGGAAAAACATCAATCAATACCACAACAATTGCCCGACAAGGGTCTCAGCTATAACCAATAAATTCAAATATAGCCTTAACAGTTGGATTTTCAATCAAACCAACACATCATAGGTTCATCAACCAAGATTTCCAACAATAATGGCTTCCAAGTAGAGACTAGTTCATAATATAATGAACATGGAAGTAATAACAAGATTTTTATCAAAATTGGACTCACGGGCATGCTTGACACACAATGCATAGGTACTCGTCACCTTACCTATGCATTGGACATGATAAACACTTAGCACATATCATACAATACCTATTCGTCACCAAAGTTAGGCAAGACACTTACCTCGGGTCCAAAATATAGCAATCAACCCTCTAACACCGCCTTTGCTGTTGAATTCAACTCCGGAACAACAATATCTAGGCATAATTAACTTAAGTACATCAATAATAACTCAATAACACAATTCCATAGCCTAAATGCACAATTCCTATCATTCTTCAAAAATTTCCAAAATTTAACCCCGGGCCCACTTGGTCCAAACACGAGGCTCGGACCAAAACCCGATCACCCATACTCCCACAAGTTAGAATATATAATTTGTTTTGAAATCCGACCCCAAATTGGGGTTAAATTACCCAAAATCCCATAAACCCTAACTCTACCCAAAACCCCTAATTTCTACTTTGATTTTAGGATTTTAGGCCTAGATTCTAGTGATTAGGGAAGGGAAGTGGAAGAAATTGATGTTAGAAACACTTACCCAAAAGGCTATGGAGGAAGAATTGGCTTGGAGGTCTTCAATGGAGGTTGGAGAAGAAGGAGGAGGTGAAAAATTGTGAAATCCCGTGTAGAGTATTCTGTTTTTGACTTAAAGAATTAACTGGGCAATTTTGTTCATCGCGATCGCGGAGAGTCTGGTCCTAACTCACTGCGATCGCAGAAGAGGAGTTGCGATCGCGGAATAGAGCTTAGCTGACCCTATGCGATCGCAGGAAGAGGTATGCGATCGCGGAACACTGGGACATCACACTATGCGATCGCGGGTCGAAGGGATGCGATCACGGAAGGGACCTGGACAGACATATGCGATCGCGGATCAAGGGCTGCGATTGCAGAGAAGAAAACACCAGACACCAGAAACCAGTCCAAAACACCAGATTTTTGACTCTTTAACACCCCGTTAGCTACCCGAAACTCACCCGAGCCCTCGGGTCTCCAAACCAAAAACACACACGACTCCCAAAACATCCTACGGACTGATTCAAGCATTTAAATCATCGAAACATCATCAAAATCATCGAATTAAACCTCAAAACTCTTAGAATTTTCTTAAAACTTCATAAAGCTTAATTTTTCAATTTTAATCCGAAACACGTCATTTCAAGTCCGTTTTACACAAAACTTCACAGATAAGTCACATAACATATATTAAACCTGTTCCGGACTCCGTAACCATAATACGGGACCGGTAACACGATTTTCACATCAAAGTTCATTTTAAAAAACCTTTATTATTTTCAGAAAATAATTTTCTTTAAAAATTCATTTCTCGGGCTTGGGACCTCGGAATTCGATTCCGGGCATATGTCAAAGTCCCATATTTTCCTACGGACCCTCCTTGACCGTCACATAACGGGTCCGGGTCCGTTTACCAAAAATGTTGACCAAAGTCAACTTTATTCATTTAATTGTTACAAAAATCCATTTTCATCAAATTTTCACATAGAAGCTTCCCGGCTACACGCCCGGGCTGCGCACGCATATCGAGGTGAGATTAACGGAGGCTTTCAAAGCCTCGGAACACAGATTTAGCTGAATTTACTTAGGATGACCTTTTGGGTCATCACACTAATACAAAGCTTCCTTTAACAATTCTCTTGTGTTCTAACATCCCCTTAGCGATCTTGAAGGAAGTAAGGTTGACTTGGCATAGCAAGAACGTGAGTGAGTTGCCAAGTGTCGTATGTGCGCTTAGTTCAAGACTAAGGACGTGACATGAAGCTGCAGAGAAAGTCTGAAATTGCTTGTGCAGAGTCTTAACAGATTGAATGTCACCCTTATAGAAAAGTAACAAGTCATCAACTTACTCCAATTGTACTAGATTAACTTTAGCACATCTTGGGTGAAAACTGAAATCTTTGTTATTCCTCAATTGCTTCACTAGTCTACATAGATACTCCATGGCCATCACAAATAGTAATGGTGATAGGGGATCCCCCAGTCTAAGTCCTTTCCTTGCTTCAAATGGTTTAATTGGATTCCCATTAATTATGATAGAATAAGAGACTGTGCTAATACATGCCATTATCCATTTTACAAACTTTTCTGGAAGTCCCAGCATTCTCATCACCTGTTCAAGGTATACGCATTCCACCAAATCATAGGCTTTCTGCATATCAATCTTTAGCATGCAACTTGGTGAGATATTCTTCCTCTCATAGCCTTTAACCAATTCATGACTCATAATGATATTGTCTGTGATCAACCTTCCTTGTACGAAGGTTGTTTGACAGTTGTCAATAAGGTCTGGCATTACTTCCTGCAGTCTTGTTGTTAGGATCTTTGATATTATCTTATATAACACTGTACATCAAGATATTGGTCTAAATTCCTTTATGCTATTTGGGTCCTTTACTTTAGGTATCAAAGTAATAGTGGTACATTTTATAGGTTTACACATTTCAGCATCTTCAAAGAACTCCATCACTGCTTCAGTAACCTCCTCACCCAGTATATGCCATGTTTTCTTAAAAAAGAAAGAGTTATACCCATCACATCCTGGTGCTTTGTTGTCATCAATGTGCTGCAATGCTTGCTTGACTTCTTCTCTTGTAACAGTTCTTATCATCTGCAATTGTTGTTTTCTACTTAACACATATCCTTGTTGCATGACTTCTGTATTGACTGTTGGCAGTTGTGCTGCTGATGTGCCAAGTAGCATTTTATAAAAATTCAAGATCTCTAGTTCCACTTCATTAGGACTCTGAAATAGTTGCCCTGCACTATCAATCAAACTTCCAATATGATTTTTTGCTTGTCTATATTTAACACAAGCATGGAAATATGTTGTATTTGAATCCCCTAGCTTGAGCCATTTAATTCTTGACTTCTGCTTCACTATACTCTCCTCAACCTCTAGCCATTTAGCCAATTCTATCTTTATAGCTTTTTCTTGAGCTATTACTTCACTGTCATTCCTTGGTCCCAGCATTTGATCTTGTATACCTTCCAGTTTTAATCTTGCTGCTTGAACTTTTTGCCCAATGTTATTGAATTCCTGACTGTTCAATTGTTCCAGCTTCATCTTTAGCACCTTGAGCTTATTCCAAACCTTAGATATTTGTCACGACCCGATTTACCCTCCGAAAGGTATTGTGACGGCACCTAGTCTCTACTACTAGGTAAGCCTAAATTTGCAAAAGGATATTAAATAAAACCATGAAATAAAGACAAAATAAAGTAAATCTATCAAATGAAATATTGCCACTTGACATATATAGACACAACTCCCAAAACCCGAAATGTCACTTTTAAGCCACAAGCTCTATATCAAAATAGCTCTATACAACGGAAAGGAAAATACCTAAAAAGTATATCTAAATCTAGAGTGGAAGGTGACTCGAAGGACTCTGCGGACGCGACAGAATTACCTCGCGGTCTCCTCGTAGCAGCTACTCGACCCCTAGCCACTGAACTGAGTACTGGTACCTGGATCTGCACATGAAAAACATGTGCAGGAAAGGGAATGAGTACACCATAATTGGTACCCAGTAAGTGCCAAGCCTAACCCCAGTCAAGTAGTGACGAGGTCAGGTTAAGGCTCTACTGTATTTTATAAGTAAAACAATTTAAAATAGTACAGAAGGACATAAATTCTAAGGTAAGCAGTAAAGATGAATAATCTACAAATAAAGTAGCAACAGAGAGCCCTTGGCTCAGCACAACGTATCACACAGTGGAATCTCCCAAGATACGTCCCGTAGTTCCAAATGTAAAGATGCAGTACAGAGGGAAAGCTCCCGGAATAAGTCCGTAGTCACAATTTAAATATGCCGTACAGGGGGAAAGCTCCCAAAATACGTCCGTGGTCCCAATTTAAATATGCAGTACAGGGGGGAAAGCTCCTGGAATACGTCCGTAGCCCCAATTTAAACATGCAATGCGAATGAATGCCGGATAAGGTTTATTTAAACAGTTCAGGAAAAGTAACATGCAAGAAAAGGATAAGACTAACTAACATGCTGCACATAGTATCAATTAGGGAATTTAGGTAAAACAAGTAGACATGCTTCTTCCTAATATAAACTACACAATTAGCACATTAAACAGTAAATTTGAGTGAAATGATTTATGGCATGGAAAGAAAAATCATATTTTAGCAACAATGGCCCGTATACGTACTCGTCATCTCACGTACACGGCGCTCATACAACAAATAGTATCAAAACAACTGATAAGTATATATTATGTATGTTTTTAGGCACATATTATATAAATAAACAAATATTTTATTTATCTATATGCCTTTTTGTTCAATATTTGTACAAATTTGTCACGCCCCGAAATCCCACCTTCGGGCCATGACTGCGTCTAACGTTGAACCCGCTAGGCAAGCCAACGTTTGGAGTAATTAAAACTCATTAACAACAAATAAGAACAAGATAACTAAAGTGCAACATAGCATTTTCGAAATGAAACTCGTAAACAAATCCCAGAACTGGTGTCACATACTCATGGACTATCTAGGAGGTTACTACAACAAAAGGTCTGAAATAAATACATAAGACTGTCTTTGAAATACAAGGTAAGACAGAGCTGAAAGTGGAAAGTAGAAGACGACGTCAAGGCCCACGAACGTCGGCGGGTCTACCTCGAGTCTCCTGCGTGACGGAATGAGATGCTCTGATCGTCAGTGATCCCCGGGTCTGGCTGCGTAATCTGCACAACATAAAGAAGTGCAGGTGTAGCATCAGTACAACCGACCCCATGTACTGAGTAAGTGTCGAGCCTAACCTCGGCGAAGTAGTGACGAGGCTAGAACCGACACCACATATGTACCTGTGCAATTTCATATAATAGCAGAAAAAACGGCAATAGGAATAGGCAAGTAAAACAAATGCGGGGAGAACATGCTGGGGAGATAGGGGTAACAATATACTAGCACAGCAAAACAAGGTAATAAATGAATCGTAAAGATAAGGCAAAAATTAAACTTCTCAAGCATATAATGAACAGAAAAGGCACGGCATGTCCCCTCGTGCATAGCCTCACAGTCACTCGGCACGGAATGTCCCCTCGTGCATAACCTCACAATCGCTCAGCACGGAATGTCCCCTCGTGCATAATAATAACACTCGGCNCGGTGCCCGACAAGGGTCTCAGCTATAGCCAATCTCGTATCAGAAATATAATATCAACAATGTGAGCCTCAACCGATATAAATTAATCAATAACTCTCCTCATTATGAAACCACATCAAGGTTTCACTTTCACAACTCAGAAAAATATTAAGATTATAGCAACTTTAGCACAGATGACTCACGGGCATGCTAGACCGCAACGCATAGGCACTCGTCACCACGCCTATACGTTGGACATGAGTTACACATAGCAAATAAGACTCTATACCTACTCCCTCAAGCTGAGGTTAAGCCAAACACTTACCTCGGCTCGAAATTGCAAGTCAAGCCTCGATCACAGCCTTTCCTTTAGAATTCGACTCCGGAATGGTATTATCTAGACACAATCAGCCCAAGTACATCAATAAGTATNCCTAATTCAATGATTTTAGGTGGCTTATTAGTGAATTAAGCTAGGAATTATTGTTAAAATTAGAAGTTTTATGGGGTTTTACTTACCTCTTACAGTGGGTGGTCGGGGAAGGTAATGCCCAAGCTTGGAGGCTCTCTAATGGAGGTTGAAGATGGATGAAATGAGAAAAAAACCCGAAATTTTGGAGTATTTAAGTGGGCTGCCAACAGGGATTTCCGCACCTGCGACAATAGGACCGTAGGTGCGGTCCCGCGCCTGCGAGAAAATGGTCGCCCCTGCGGAAAAGGGCCTGGGACCCTGGGCTCGCGCCTGCGATGGATTGGACCGCG
>ML295044.1:0-48526 GCA_005239495.1 Nicotiana undulata | reverse complement strand
GGGTTTAATCCCGTCTATTTTCTGTTTTTGAACTTAGAAAATCACTGAACAAAACTGCTCTATATGATCGCGAAGGGTGGGCTGCGATCGCATAGAGGCTACCCTTTAAAGAACCGCGATCGCGTAGCTTGGGGACCCGACCCTATGTGATCGCGAACAAGAACCTGCGACCGCGTTGAGTACCTAGCCAGCCCCTCACCCAGACCTCCTACACCTCTATGCGATCGCGAACACTGCTATGCGATCGCATAGAGGAACGACCTTATCCTCACCTATCTTTATGCGATCGCAGGGGAACCTTCGCGATCGCATAGAGTAAAACTTGGGACACCAGCAACAGCAACCTTACATCAGATTTTTGACTCTTTCACACCCCGTTAGCTACCCGAAACTCACCCGAGCCCTCGTGTCTCAAAACCAAAAACACTCACAACTCCCAAAACATCCTACGGACTTATTCAAGCTTTTAAATCACCAAAATATCATCCAAAATACGGAATTAAACCTCAAAACTCATAGAATTTTCTCAAAACTTCATAAAGCTTAACTTATCCGATTTTAATCTGAATCACTTCATTTCAAGTTCGTTTTACACCAAATTTAACAGATAAGTCACATAACATATAATAAACCTGTCCCGGGCTTCGAAACCATTATACGGGCCCGGTAAACTGATTTTCACATAATAATTCATTTTCAAAATCCTTTATTTTTTTCAGAAAATAATTTTCTTTAAAAATTCATTTCTCGGTCTTGGGACCTCGGAATTCGCTCCGGGCATGCGCCCAAGTCCCATATTTTTCGGGTCCGGGTCCGTTTACCAAAAATGTTGACCAAAGTCAACTTTATTCAATTATTCAATTCAAAGTTCCATTTTTATCAAATTTTTACATAGAAGCTTCCCGGCTACATGCTCGGCTGCACACGCATATCTAGGTGAGATTAATAGAGGCTTTCGGGGCCTTAGAACACATATTTAGCTAGAATTACTTAGGATGACCTTTTGGGTCATCACATTTATTTGCTCTTCCTGTGAATTATCCTGTTTATTATTTATACATCCTTATCTGTTACTGTGTTACATATACTGTCATCACATTTCTTCCTATCGAGTTTTGGCTGTATATTATCACACATAGCGGCACGCGAGGGTTGTCTTTTACACCCCTCCAAACCTTCTTTTCAAAACTCTTTAATTTTAGAGAATATCTTTGTCAGGTCAACTGACATAACTTCACCTATCCTTCAATCCAACTCAAAATTAGGAAACAATCAACTTCAGAAAAAATAGGTCATATTGCATAAACCTTAGGTGAGTCGGTCCTTGGCATTGACACTAATTTTGCAAATCCACCCTATTATAAACGGGTCATGCACCCACCGACATGATTTTTTGAAAAAACAAAAAATCCTGACAAGACATCTAAAGATCAGAAGAAAGCACATACAAAAACATTTCATTTACCCAATTCAGAAAATGGAAATCAACCAAAACATCCCCAAGATTAACATGGTAATGGGAGCTCCACACAAGTTGAAGCAGTGGTGGAAGAACATTTTCCAAGAACAGGAAGATGAGATTCAGACACACTTGGGGGAACTGACCACTTTGCTAAACATCCGAGAAGACAAGGCATTCACTCGTCTGCTGATAAAGTTTTGGGATCCGGCTAAGGTGGTGTTCAAGTTTGCCGACTATGACTTAGTACCGACATTAGAAGAAGTTACTGTTGATACCCAATTTTTTCTGAAATTATTTTGAAACTTTCATATAAGCTTTAAAAATTACTCTTTGTAATAATGAGTATTTTTCCTATTTTTCCATATTTTTATCTAAATTATTTCCCTATTTATTTAATATTTCATATTTTTAATAATTCATAAGTTGTGCTCTAAAAAATTTCAAAATATTTTCCAGTTCTCATTTATAATTATTTTTTATTTATTAAAATCTAATTATTTCATAAATTTGCCAATTGGGTGTTATTTAATTACAATCACAATCATTTTGCAATTATGGCCTAATTAGACACTTTATGCTTTTTAAATTCGAAATTTATGTTTCTTACATTTTTAATATTATTTAATTATTGTAATTTTACCTATTTAAATTTAATTTCGTCCTTTTATAATTATTAGGTATTTTAATTAATTAATTACCTATTTTTATTTGGTATTTAACACCTAGCCTATTTCATTTAAAACTTAGCCATATTTTTAAACCCAATCAACCCCAACCCAGACCCCAATTGAATAACCCATCCCAATCTTAAATTTACCCAGCCCAAACCCCAATTGATCTGAGTCGTTGATCAAATAAGATAACGGCCCAGATCCGTTCTTACCTAAAATAACTCAAACGACCCCCCTCCATTGTCTCATTCTTTCAAGACTATTCCTCTCTCTCTATATATATATATATTCTCTCTAGAATCTTCTGGATCTTCGTCTTCTCCGATGGCCTTCACCTCCGGCCACCTCCGACCTCTCCCCTTTCGACCACCAGCCGCCTTGAGGCCTTTATCTCTCCGGGTCTCTTAATCTCTAAGACTTCCATGGGTCTCACCATGCCAGACGATCATTGAAGCTATGCCTGGGTTGTTTCTGTCCTTTCTCCGGTGGGGTTCTGACACGAGTGTGCCATAACCACCACTATTTCTTAAGTTTCACAGCAGGTTCCTCTATTTTCTCTAGTTTCTCATGAAACCCTAATCTTGACCTAAATTCCTCGAACCTCTGTATTTCTCAATGATTTAAACTTATTCTCTTATGTTTCACACTAATCTCTACTCGATCTCTAAGATCCATCAGCCTTAAAACAGTTTGCTTGCTTTTTAAAATTAGGATTTCTCTGAGTTTCTACACTTGTTTAAAAATGATTTCTTCATTGTGTTTAAAATTTTCCTTTGCATATCTCTACTGATTCTATGCTCTTACCGCTTTTTAACTTGCCTATGTTGAAAAGCCCTAATTTGTTTAGACCTTTGTGTTTGGTTCTTCCTACTGCCTATTTCTTGTTCACTTTTCTGTGATTATCATGCTTCGAATTATTATTTAGTTTGTTTGTGGCATCTCTGTGTGATTATATTCATATGTTGTTCATCTCTTGCCTCTTTTTGTCAACGTTGCTAGACCTGTCTGCTGCTATGATTGTTTGTCTCAATTATTTATATGCTGAAGTATGGTGTTATAACTCTCTCTTGACTGATTGTAATCTCCTTACTTGATGGCTTGATTGAAAGGTTTCTTTAAAACCCTAAATGCTACTTTGTTGTTAAATTGATTGATCTTGCTGAATCATTCCTTAATTGGAGTTTCTGAACTTGGTCTTAATTGTTTACCCTATTGCTTAATAGACCCTGATTCTTTCCTTGTTGATTTTTGACTGATTTTTACTTTTCCTTATGTAATTATGTGTTTTACTGTTGGAATTTGAATCCCTTGACATAAGGGAGTGATTGTCTTGGTTAACATATCTGGATTATTTCCTTACTTAGTATGGTACTGATTTTCCTTTACCTTATGTGGTTGCATGTCTTCACCATTTCTGAGTTTGAATCCCATAATTCAAGGGAACCGTGTCATTGATTTCCTGACTGATTGGGATTCTGCCTTCTCTTATTACCATGCATTTGTTATTCTTACTTTATTTGATCACCTGTTTTCGACTATAAATACTCCACTCTTTCAACACTGAAGACACGAACACACACATACATCAATACTATTCTACACTCTCTTATGCTCTTTCTCTTCTCTCTTTGTTCTACTACTGCCTTTGCTCTTGCCTATTATTAGCTGGTTGTAAGCCAAGGCTAATATTGTGTTACCACTTTGCTCTTTACATCCTGCTTTTGCCCTCTTATTGGTATGTCCTAATTAATCTTCAAGCCTGCAATCAATGCGTTTATTATTATTGTTTCAGTTCATTATCTTCCTGATTTTCTTCTATTTATGCTTCTACTGCTCAACATGCAATTGAATATTTTGTTTTAGTACTTTACCATGTCTTACCATGTATTTTGTTTTAGTACATGCTAAGTCTGTAATATGACTGTTGCCTATTCCTAACTTCTACTTGATATGCCTGTATCCTATTGTTGTAAATTGTCATGCCTAAACTTTACCACTTCCTAATTCCCCTGATCCCTAACACTTTGTATGCTCTTCTTAATCTATATGCTTCTAACTGTTGTTTATTTTACTTGTTATAATTGTTACTGTCTAGTATTATGTCTAAGCTCGACCATTTCTTAATCCCGTGAATCTTCTGATTTTGTGTAGTCATGCTTCAATGTGCTTTCATAAGTCTCTGTATCTTCTTTAGCATTATGTGATCTATCTGTTTCCTTTCCCAATGGCCCTTGTATGCTATCCTATACTGTTGAGCAACTGTAACTGGTGCTTCTAGTGTCTTAAAACAAATCCCTTGTTTTGAAAACTCTTTTAAACTACTCCTTCATGCACTTCACACTATTCTAAGACCTTTAGGCTCCACCCCCACAGTGTGAGCATTGCTTAGGGACCTTGAGTTTCCTCTGAACTTTGACACACTGAGGCAGGTAATTCTACACTGCACCTATTTCAACTTTGGCAATTGCTGGGTGCTGGTATTGGCCAGGGCCCTCACAAGGGCCTTAGGGAGCTTTGCCGCACCCAGGCTATGTAAGGCTGTGAAACTCGAAAGGGGTGAGGCTGGAAGGTTGGGCATGTTTGAAGGCTTTCTATAGAATAAATTCTTGTTTTCCTCTTTGTAATTACTGTAATTCATTTGATATGGTTTGTAATAATTTGTAAACAAACAATTGGGGCTGGATAGTGAATATGGGAGGGAACTATGCATGTTTAGTGTAGTATGGGTAGAAATCATGACTATAGGATTTAGTTCCCTATGTGTGCAATAGTATCATGCTTAGGACATGCATATCATGCATTAAAAATCATGCTTAGGTTCTTCATTTCAACACATCTATTCATGCCATCTGACACCATGTTCCCAATATAACTAAACGAGTAACAAAAGCTGCCATAATGTATTTCTCATGCATATAACCATGACATATAGAAATCATGTTTTTAGGATGATACTTTGTACATTAGGTATCCTGCCCTTAGGACTTCTTATTTATCAGAACTTGAACGCCTAGTTAACATGTACCTAATTCAATAATCCCGCTAAAATATGGTCAACTGGTTTGAAACGTTTTCTGCAAATGTATCATCAATCATGTCCCTTAAATTCAGAACTGAAATATGCATGTTCACCCTTTTAAAACAAGTAGGCAATGTATACGACGCCTAGCCAAACCTTAGGCCTAACATGTATAAAATCAAATCGATTGTGCTTTGTTTGCTATCGTTAAAACCGGGCCCCCTTTAAACATATTGAACCCTGCTGCTCCCACTCTTGTTTTACCTTGCTGAAGTTCACTTTGCTTTTATTAAAACTCATGCTCTATTTTAAAACAATCTCGAAGTTGTGCATCTATTTCCTTTTACTGATTTCTACTGATTCATGTTCTATTATGTTTTCCAACTACTGGGTTTTCAAAAATACCTCTTTCTGCTCAAAACCGTGCCAATTTGAATCCTGGCTCTGTATTTCTTTAAAGTTACTATATTTTGATACCATCTTACTACTTCTTTTACTACAGTTCTCTGTAAACTGATAACTATTACTCTATGTTAAGCAACTGTATTTTAGTCACTTATCTTTTAAAATCACTATATTACTTCAAACCCATGCTTTAATGATTTTCTTCTATGTTTTCTGAAGACTTTAAATCACTGCGTACTTCCAAATCTTACCGCTGCCTTTATCTACTGTATTTTTGAAAATCATCTATTTTCTGAAGTACTCAATTTAAGTTGAATTGTCTACCTCATCGCTAAGTCTTTTCAAAGCAGATCCTTTGCAAGTTACTAACTTACCTCTAAACTCCTGTTTTTAAACTCCCGTCGTTGAGACCTTAAGGGTGTTTTAGACGTGCCAATTGTATGTCTATCTGTGGAGGGATTTATGAGCCTTTATTTTCCCCCTATGTGTCCCTTTATATGTGAGGTCCTACTTGTTATGCATGTCGCCTAGTATTTTATCCTTTAAACCTAGGGGTCCAGCCTAGTAATCAACTTGTAGGATTAGTAGTCCTAAATACCCTCCAGGACTTATAGGATGGGACGGGTAATGGCACGTAATAAGCATTCATAACCAACACACGCATTTTAAATAACCTTTACGGTGTGGGAAGGATATAATACGGATATGATTACCGGTGCGCTAATACCACGTGTCGCCGCCTCTTCGAGGTGTGGCATTCCAGATATTGCATTGAAGTGATCCGTATTACTTTAAACCTAGGACAATTTCTTTTTAATTGTTTATTTATTTTTACTTTCTCCAAAACCTTTAAAGATTTTATGCTTTGTTTGAAACCCCCTCTTGCATGAACCTTACTTGTTACTTGTTCACCGTCCAAGTTCACAAAACTTATTGGGTGGGACCCACCGTTGTGGATCTTGAGGGGTGCCTAACACCTTCCCCTTGGGATAATTTCAAGCCCTTACCCAATCTCTGGTAACGCAAACCAGTTAATGAGTTATCAACTCTAGGTGCCGTAACGCACCATAAAAATCGTTAGGCGGCGATTCTTCCTTAACCCCTTTCTTTTAAGGAGTTGTCCAAATGTCATAAACCCGATCTCTCCATACCTAACCCGTGCGATAGAAAAAGGGGGCGCGACAGCATGGCGACTCTGCTGGGGATCTTCCCTAGTCTTATGCCATTACAATTTTGTTTGTGAATTTGGACCTTTAATTTACATTTAAATGCTTACGCCTCTTCCTATTCCCCGTTATATGTTGTTGACTGTTTAATTTTTACAAGTATTTATTTCACCCACACGTAACTAACATATCTTCGTGTTTTCTTTGTAACCGCTTTCCATTATAACTGTTGTATTTCCTTTCTTTACCGTTTTCCTCAAACGTGAAAATACATGCCTATCTATTTTAATGCTTATTATTGCATATCATGCTCCGCATTCATATTCCACTCATGCCAAATAAATCCTATAGCAACTTTTACAATAAGTGGTTGCGCTATTCCAATATTATCACCCCTTAAAATCGGGAAGGCGTATTTGCGATAAAACTAGTCGATCAGCGGTGCAGTCGACAGTTCCGTGCCTTCCCCCTTTGAGTTGTCCGCTCAAGGGTACCAGTCTAAAACCCCAATAGAAACCTTACTTTATTGTATGTTGCATGCATCATGGTCAAACCTAGCCAGGCTAACGTGTTGTCCGCACAATAGCCTTTAAGATAGCCTTGTCCAAAGTCCATTGGGTTTCCCTGGAACCCAAAAGGACGCCTTCACATTCTGTGCATTTATTTGGAGAACTTAAATGCTCATGCTAATTATTGATGTTAAATAGTCGAGTCCGGTGGGGGTAAGGGCCTAACCTGTTTACTTTGCAGAGATGAGGCACGAGGTCCCGAGATTCGGCATGGTCACCAACATCCACCCAAAACTTCTAAATTGGTGGGAAGACTTGCACTCAAGCGACAAAACAGCAGTCAGGAAACACCTGGGCAACTTGCCCTCTCTCTTGGACATTCAGCCTAATAACATGATGATAGAGGCTGCCACCTTATTCTGGAACTGTGATCGGTCGGTTTTTCGATTTGGGAACAATGAGATGACACCGCTGCTAAAGGAGATAGGGGTTTAGCTGGTTTGCCTTGGGAGTCTCAAGGGTTATTGATGCCTGAAAACCAAACAGGCCAGGGTTTTCTCAAGATGATGGGACTCAAGAAGAATCCGGATTTAGTCTGCTTGGAATACTCGTACATCCCCTTTGACTATTTGTACGAGAGGTATGGTCGTAATCAGTCTTACTGCACATACCAGGAGGAGTTTGCCCTCACCTCTCTAGGACACATTCACCGACGGGTATTCGTCTTCATATTCTGCTTTTTGGAATTGATGGTCTTCCCGACAAAAAAGGAGAGAATCCACACCAGAATATCTATGGTCACCAAGACCCTGATGGAAGGGATCGACGGACAAAATTTCAGCATTGTACCTATGATTGTTGCTGACATATACCGAGCTTTGGAGAACTGTCAACGAGGAGCGAAACATTTTGAGGGTTGCAACTTGCTACTTCAGCTTTGGCTCACCGAGCATTTGCAAAGAGGTGACTACCATCAAGACATACATAGGAGAGTCTGGGATGATCATATTGCTTTCCATGATCTAAAGCGTATGAACTACATCTCCGACATCTTTTCACAACCAGAGAATGCCGATGGATGGGTTGAGTTATTGGAAAATCTGACCGAGGATCAAATCCAATGGATGTTCGAGTGGTTCCCGACCGATGAATTCATCATTTGAACTAGAGACACTACGTTCCTGATATTGATTGGTCTTAGGGGGACATACCCTTACGTCCCGATTCGCGTCATGAGGCAGGCAGGGAAGAAGCAAGTCGTCCCAAGGGTTGAAAAAATTGGTCATCTCAGGGTGGACTTCCAAAATGATGACATCCCTCACAAATGTCAAGCTCATCAATTGTGGCACTGCAGGATCCGATTGGAGAAGGATACTATCGAGCCGACATGTATCACGCTGGTTGCTCTCCTTACTATCTGGGATGGTTGGAAGATAACTGGGGAGGAAGTATTGAGCCAGGGTTCACTCGAGGACATAGGGTCATAGATGAGAAAGCCGAGGCAACAACTAGGCTCAACCAGCTTCGCAAAAGGCTCTGTGACTGTGAAGAAGATCATCACAAAATCCACATAGCCAACAAGAAGCTGATCGAGGAATGGAAAGACATGGCCATCACTTCCACTCAGAGGCTAGCACACCTTGAACGAGGCATAGTTGACTTGGAGGAAAAGTTCCTTAGGAGGATCGAGACTTGTCAAAAGACCGAGGGAACTGAATTGGGAATTCTAGCCAAGACCTACTTATTGTTGGGACTCCGCGAGATGGGAATGTTGATCAAGACAAGTAGAGGTGCCGAGTCTAGGGAAGGTCCTTCTGGGGCCAAATAGATAGGATTTGTCTTTACTTTGCTTTTGATGTAATAAGGCCATTGGCCATTAGTGACATTTCACATTTTCGTATTTTTAGAGTCAAGTTGGATTTGTCTATTTTTATTATCAATAAAATCAAGCATTTGGTATTTAAGTTCTCCAAATTAATTTGTCGTTAGGCCTACCTCGGGCATAAAGAGGTTCCCTAACTTAGGATGCGTTTTACATTTTCGCATTACATGTTTAAATTACCGCAATATTCTTCATAATCGTCACTAACTTCACTACCTATTTTTGTTAGTTATTCCCCTTCCCCAAAGGTTAGTTCGTGCACTCTGGCATCAATAACTTATTGCACCAGATTAAAGGGCCCTCCTCCTACTCCTCCTCCCAGTCCTCCTAAAGGGAAAAGTAAGGGTAAAACCAAGATGGCAGATGCAAGTGGTACTAGAAAAGACAACAGGGATGAACAGGTTGAGATCACTGACAGTCAGGGTATTCAGGTTCTGCACGAGGGTATGTCTCCACTAGAGAAATAGTTGCTAAAGTTCCAAGAGGAACTTGATCAAGCCAAGAATTTGGCCCACTTATCATTCTCCCTCAACGTCCCAGACGTTCACTTCCCAAATACTCTGAACCTCACTTTACCAAAAAACATCCCCAAACAACCCAATCACCCCAAAGATCCCGTTCCAGCAGCACCACGAAACACATGTCACTACAACACTCTACCTCTCCAGGATCAAACGAGAGACCACTTCCAGGCTTACGACAACCCCATTTATGTGGAAACTGTAGCTCATTCCACACCGCATACCCATGAGTCCGATGAGAAGGGTAAGCTCATCAGGAATCTGCCCGAGGAACTCAAGAAATTGACCAAGCGAGTTCAGGGCGTCGAAGGAGTTAAAGGGGTTGAGGGATTGAACTATGAGGATCTTCGCATACAACCCGATGTTGAACTGCCCGAGGGGTACAAACCTCCTATGTTAGAGATGTTTGTTGGTACCGGTGACCAGAGAGTCCATCTGAGGATTTACTGCGACAAATTGGTCGGCGTGGGGAAAGATGAAAGGATCCGCATGAAACTCTTCATGAGGAGTTTGAAAGGTGATGCACTATCCTGGTACATCAACCAGGATCCAAAGAAATGGATCAATTGGGTGAATATGGCTACGGACTTCATGGATAGATTCAGATTCAACACGGAGAATGCACCGGATGTGTTCTATATCCATAACTTGAAGAAGAAACCAACTGAGACTTTTCGCAAGTATGCTACTCGTTGGAGGTCAGAGGCTGCCAAGGTCAGGCCAGCCTTGGAAGAGAAACAAATGAAGAAATTATTTGTGCGCGCTCAGGATCCTCAGTACTATGAGCGGCTGATGATGGCCGAGGGGCATAAGTTTTATGATATTATCAAGCTAGGAGAGCGAATCGAGGAAGGCATCAAAAACGATATGGTTACTAATTTTGAAGCATTACAGGCTAACCAATAAAGCTATGCAATTCGGTGGTGTGTCCAAGAAAAGGGATGTAGGAGCCGTGATGGTGGCACAGCAAGCCAAGTCCCCTCCCAAATACCAAGTATACCCCGCACCTTCCTTAACATACCAACCAGATCCAAGCTACCAAGAACCTTCACCTCAATACCAGACATCCTCACTCACCTACCAAACTCCACCATCCACATATCAGCCTACCTGGTACAGATACTCACAACTAGCTCCTGTCTATAGTGCCTACAATTCCAAACCTTCTCACTATAAATCACCACATAATCACCAAAACTTTTCGAGACCTCGCACAAACTTCGACCGTCGTCCACCAAAACAGTATACCGCCATAGCTGAACCTATTAACCAATTATACGAAAAACTTAAAGCCGCCGGTTATGTCACACCCATTCCCGCTATCGTCCCTGAAAATACATCTCAGTGGGTCAACCCAAACAAAACTTGTGCTTACCACTCCGGCATGAAGGGACACACCATCGAGGAATGTCGTTCCTTGAAAGACAAGATACAAACCCTCATAGATAACAAGATCATTATAGCCAAGGACCCTGCTCCTAAGGTTTGCAATAATCCGCTGCCTGACCATAAAGGCAGTGTCCACATGATTGAGGTTGAAGATGATTGGGATACCGAGGGGTCAATTGGGCTAATTGCCGAGGGTGATCCGTAGAAGCCTGCGATTACTCTTAATCCAATCATGGTCCAGATGCATCCATCTGAGGAAGTTGAGGTAAACATATCCATTCCACTTGAGTTTGAATCAAGACCACCCGCCAAAGGAAAGGCCCTAGGATCGATCGAAGTCGAGTTTGTTTGACCACTCGAAGTTGCAGTCCGGCCATCTATAACATATACTCCGACAGGAATAAGAATGACCACACCTATCCCAGTTGCAATGACAATAACGACACCTTTTTACTCAGACGCCATTCCGTGGGACTATACCGCTGAAGCAAGAAGGAAAGGTAAAGGCAAGTCTAAAGAAGTTATCGCTGCACAGGGTATGACAAGAACTGGCAGAGTTTATACCCCTGAATATTTTGCCGAGTCTAGCAAGTAGGACAACCACCGCCCCCATCATTGAAACAGGTTCAGATGATCAGTGGAGAAAGATACAAGCCAAGGAATACTCAATCCTTGACCAGTTGAACAAAACGCCATCTCAGATATCCATCCTCTCCCTGTTACAAAACTCTGAAACTCACAGGAGTGCTTTGCTAAAGGTGCTGAGTGAAGCATACGTGCCAGACAATATCACCAGTGGGGAGATGGCCAACATGGTGGGCCAGATACTAGAGAGTCACAAGATCACTTTCCATGAAGATGAGCTACTACCCGAGAGGCTAAGGCATAACAGAGCACTACACATCACTGTACAATGTGAGGATCATTTCATCACAAGGATCATAATTGATGGGGGTTCCAGCCTTAACATCTGTCCGCTGGTCACACTCAAGAGATTGGGCAAGAGCCTACGTAAGATAAAGGAATGAGAGATCAATGTAAAGGCCTTCAATGGTTCGCAGAGGTCCACCACGGGAGAAATTACCTTATTCTTACAGATGGGACCAACTTGGTTCGATGTAGATTTTCATGTAATAGATGTGCATGCATCCTACAACCTACTGTTGGGACGACCTTGGATCCACGCTGTGGGGCCGTGGCTTCAACCCTACACCAAGTTGTGAAGTTTGAATGGAATCACAAGAGGTAATCATTCATGGCGACGGTAGCAACCATATCTACGGTCGCCAGACCTTTTCGGTCATCGATGGAAGGAGGAAGTTGGGTGGAGAAATATATCACAACGTAGAACATGTTAACGTCATTGACAAAGACAAGTGGTGGGGCAGTAAGACCGAAAGCATATTGAACTAGAAAGGGTACGAGTCGGGTAAAGGGCTCGGTAAGAATCTCCAAGGAATAACAAAGCCAATAACACTCAAGAAGCACGGTACTAATTTTTGTCTAGGGTACGAGTACACTTGGAAGGAGTTCAAGGACTGGTCGCCACCATGGCGCGGCCCCTATTAACCATTGGAGCAGCCAATACCCCACATAGAGCAGACTTTCCAGCCAGTTGACATCACATATGGTGCAGACGAGGAGGAGGCACTAGCGGCACTAAGGGATCTATTTCTGGGTGATGAAGACACGGACCGCTGTATCATTCTTGAAGAGGAGGGGGAGGAAGGCCCTTCTATACAAGTCGTGAGCAAGGGATAATGTCTCAACAATTGGTCTATCATGACAACCAAAGCCCATCGAGCCTCGTGCATTACTATTACTTATCTTGATGAACCGACGACTGTGACCTACAACGAGGCAACGCAACAAACAGATCCCGAGTTAGACGAGGATGATATACCTGAGGATATTATTAAGGAGGTCGATAATTTTGAGAATAGACCTAAGTCTAACTTGGATGAGACTTAGGTCGTCAATATGGGAAACGCAGAGATCGTCAAAGAAACATGCATCAACATTCATATGTCGCCGTCAGAAAATGAGGAATATACGGAAATCTTAAGGGAATATGAGGACATATTTGCCTCGTCATATGATGACATGACTGGCCTCAGTACATCTATTGTGGACCACAAGCTGCCAACCAATCCTACATGCCCACCAATGAAGCAAAAACTCAGGAAGTTCAAACCAGACATGAGTCTGAAAATCAAAGAAGAGGTCACCAAACAGATCAACGCCGGGGTTCTCCGAGTGGTCGAATATCCTACATGGTTAGCTAACATGTGCCTCTACAAAAGAAAGATGGAAGGTCAGAGTATGCGTCGACTACCGGGATCTCAACCGGGCCAGTCTGAAAGACGAGTTCCCCTTGCCAAACATACACATCTTAATTGACAATTGTGCCAAGCACAAACTGCAGTCATTTGTAGATTGTTTTGCTGGTTACCATCAGATTTGGATGGACGAGGAAGATGCTGAGAAAATGGCATTCATTACGCCGTGGGGAGTTTATTGCTACAAGATGATGCCATTCGGTCTGAAGAATGCAGGGGCAACTTACATGAGGGCTATGACTACTATCTTCCATGATTTGATTCATAAAGAGATCGAGGTATATGTGGACGACGTCATCATCAAATCAAAGAAATTTGCTGATCACATGGAAGATCTGAGAAAGTTCTTCAACAGGTTAAGGAAATACAATCTGAAACTTAACCCCGAAAAGTGTGCGTTCAGGGTTCCTGTTGGCAAGCTGCTAGGGTTCATTGTCAGTCGGCGTGGAATAGAGCTAGATCCATCAAAGGTCAAAGCCATCCAAGAATTGTCGCCACCCAGGAACAAAAAGGATGTTATGAGCTTCCTGGGACGGCTCAATTATATCAGCCGGTTCATAGCCCAGTCTAGCGCATTTGTGAACCAATTTTAAAAATGCTAATAAAGGATGCTGCCACGAAATGGACTGAGGATTGTCAAAAAGCCTTCGACAGAATCAAAGAGTATCTCTCAACACCACAAGTCTTGGTACCCCTAGAGCTGTGTAGACCCCTATTACCCTACCTGGCCGTATTAGATGGAGCTTTCGGTTGCGTTCTCGGGCAACATGACGAAACAGGGAGGAAAAAGCAAGCAATTTACTACCTCAGCAAGAAGTTTACTCCGTACAAGGCCCGGTATTCTCTATTAGAGCACACCTGTTGTGCTTTGACTTAAGTCACAGAGAAGCTGAGGCATTATTTCTGCGCATACACAACGTACCTCATATCAATGATGGATCCGCTCAAGTACATCTTTCAGAAGCCCATGCCCACTGGCAAGCTAGCTAAATGACAGATCTTGTTAAGTGAGTTCGACATCATTTACGTAACTCAAGGCGGTCAAGGGACAAGCATTAGCCGATCATGTTGCTGAAAATCCTGTAGGCGGAGAATATGAACCATTGAAAATGTATTTCCCCGATGAGGAAGTGTCATTCGTAGGAGAGGACATTGCCGAATCCTACGACGGTTGAAGGATGTTCTTTGATGGGGCCGCAAACTTCAAAGGCGTTTGTATTGGAGCAATCTTGATTTCGGAAACTGGTCAGCACTACCCTGTATCCGCCAAACTCAGATTCCCCTGCACCAACAACATGGCAGAATATGAGGCCTGCATCCTTGGGCTCAATTTGGCCATTGACATGAATATTCAAGAATTATTAGTAATTGGTGACTCAGACTTATTGATACACCAAGTCCAAGGAGAATGGGCGACCAAGAATTCCAAGATACTGCCATACCTACATCACGTGCAGGAATTGAGAAGGAGGTTTACAAAGATTGAATTCCAGCACGTTCCCAGAATCGGAAATGCGTTCGCCGACGCACTGGCCACCTTGTCATCTATGATCCAGCATCCAGATAAGAACTTCATTGATCCTATCCCGGTGGGGATTCACAATCAGCCGGCCTACTGCGCCCACGTTGAAGAAGAAGCAGATGGAAAGCCTTGGTTTCATGACATTAAGGAGTACTTGGAAGATGGAGAGTACCTAGAGCCTGCAAACGCTACTCAAAAACGCACTCTTCGAAGGTTATCAGACAACTTCTTTCCCAGCGGAGGAATCCTATATAGGAGGACTCTCGATCTGGGTTTGCTAAGATGTGTCGAGGCAAAGGAAGCAACGAAGTTGTTAGAGGAAATACATGCTGGTACATGCGGTCCTCATATGAACGTGTTTGTTCTAGCAAAGAAGAAACTTCGGGCTGGTTATTTATGGATGACCATGGAAACAGACTGCATCCAGTATGTTCGCAAATGCTATCGATGTCAAATACATGGGGATATTATAAAGGGACCTCCTAGTGATCTTAATGCAACAAGTTCACCCTGGCCGTTCAGCGCTTGGGGCATGGACGTTATTGGACAAATCGAGCATGTCGCCTCCAACAGACACAAGTTTATTCTGGTTGCCATTGATTATTTCACCAAATGGGTCGAAGCAACATCTTACAAAGCAGTTACTAAGAAAGTGGTAGTTGACTTTGTCCGCGACCACATTGTTTGTCAGTTTGGAGTTCCAGAGTCAATCATCACCGATAATGGTTCCAATCTCAATAGTGATTTGATGGGAGTAATATGTGAAACCTTCAAGATCAAGCACAAGAATTCTACAGCATACAAACCCCAAATGAATGGAGCCGTTGAGGCTGCCAACAAAAACATCAAGAAGATATTGAGGAAAATGATAGAAAAGCACAAGCAATGGCATGAAAAATTATAATTTGCTCTGTTGGGGTATCGCACCATGGTTCGCACATCAACCGGGGCAACTCTTTACATGTTGGTATACGGTACAGAAGTCGTCATTCCTGCTGAAGTTGAGATTCCATCTTTGAGAATCATACAAGAAGTCAAGCTCAGCGACGCAGAATGGGTAAGAAGTCGTTATGAGCAATTGACTCTCATAGACGGAAAGAGAATGAATGCGGTTTGTCATGGTCAGCTATATCAGAATAGAATGACTAGATCCTTCAACAAGAAAGTAAAACCGAGATGATTCACACCGGGGCAGCTGGTGTTAAAGAAAATCTTTCCTCATCAAGACGAAGCAAAAGGGAAATTCTCTCCCAATTGGCAAGGCCCGTACATGGTTCACCGAGTGCTAACAAGAGGAGAACTCATACTGGCAGAAATGGATGGAGAAATTTGGCCTAAACCAATCAATCAGACGCAGTCAAGCGCTACTATGTGTGATTGATATGTTTCTATCAATGTTGTAAATTGAACTATGCCTGACCTGATTCCCGTTTAAGAGGGGATACGTAGGAAGCCCTATGGGTTCGGTCATATTTTAATAAAATTTTCATTTCCCCGCACGAATGGAAACTGGGGCAGAATTTTGAGGAGGGACCTCAAAATTCCGAACAAGTTCAACCAAGCGTCGCACCAGTAACAGCTAGAAGCCTTCACCCATCAAACCGGGGCATAATTTTGAGGAGGACCCTCAAGTTTCCGTAGCAAGAGAGGCTGGAATGTCTTAAACCGCGTCTTGGTCGTCGGTTCATCCAAAGAAAATTAATTTTTTTCAATTATATGTTATATCATATTTTTATAAAACCATGCATATTTATTTCTCAAAAACAACTTGTTTTAGCAATGCTACCTCGGTGGTACAAACAAAGTCATCATCATCAAGCAGACAGGCCGATCCGAGCTAGCGGGGATACGAACTAACCCTCCCCCTTACGGAACTCATGATTTTTCTTTGGATGTAGGCACAAATATGGTAAAAAGCCCAAGACATCTCATTATCCCCAAAAGATGCATGTTTCTCAAGGATATGCTCTCAAACTCAACGCACATGCCAACTCTTACTATTATCATCATTGCAAACGATACTTCATTCACAACAATCGTATCACTGCACTTTATCACCAGCTAAGAACTCTTACAGTCGCTTTATTCTCTGCATTGCATAAGGCTACGTTTCTGCCTTCCAAGGTTAAGCTCTACCTCCATTTGTATTCGCATCTGCATAAGGCTACCATTCTGCCTTCCGAGGTTAAGCTCTACCTCCATCTGCATTCGCATCTTTGCATAAGGCTACCTTTCTTCCTTCCGGGGTTAAGATCTACCACAATATGCATTCGCATATTTTTATAAGTCTACCTTTCTGCCTTCCGAGGTTAAGCTCTACCTTCATCTGCATTCGCATCTGCATAAGGCTACCTTCTTGCCTTTCGCGACTAAGCGCTGTCTCCCCTGCATTTACTTCTTACATAAGGCTACCTCCCCTGCATTTTATTTCCTACATCGCATAAGGCTATCATTCTGCCTTCCGAGGTTCTACGCTATCTCTCTCCGCATCTTATTGCATTACGCTAAGCTCCTTTCTACCTTTTCAAAGCAGCCACCTTATTTATTTACACCTTCTTTCGGGCTAAGCTGTGCCCTCTTTCTTTTCGCAAATCGCAAGACTAAGATCTGTCTTGCCAACATCATACTACTGCATTCTTCATGGGCTGAAATATCGCCAACTTGTCCAAAGGCGTCATCGTTCAGAGGCACCATTTTCATGGCCCGAGAACATCATTTCATGGCCTAAGGATCTCTTTTTCAACTTGCATATCATTATTCAAAGGCATCATGGTTCGGAGGCACCATCCTCATGGCCCGAGAACATCATTTCATAGCCTGCGAATCCAGCCCTAAGCGATTCATGGCCCATGACATCATGGTCTAAGGACATCATCCTAATTGTCCAAAGACAGCATCCATAGTCCCATGGGAACTTGCATCATGCTTATATTATGTACAATATACGTTTGTTCTCTTGTTGCAGGTAACCCGGCATGAACATCCAACCAGGCAGGAGCAGACCGCTCCTGTTTTCCGACATCACCCCGTAAAACCTTCCTACTTTTACCTTACCATGCACCTTGCGTCCGTTCTTGCGGAACATCACCGATATATTTCGCCGATGATTCCGAAACTACATACGGCCTGATTCCTGTAAAACCAGGGATATGTAGAAAGATCAGAAACCAGGGTGCGGCCAAATTCTATCCCACAGTTTTATCTCGGTCAAAATTGGCCATCATATCTTACCCGACAACTCTTTCATCCTTCCCGGGTAAAGAAGGGCAGCTGTTGATACCCAATTTTTCCTTAAATTACTTTCAAACTTGCATATAAGCTTTCAAAATTACTCTTTGTAATAATGAGTATTTTTCCTATTTTTTCCATATTTTTATCTAAATTATTTCCCTATTTATTTAATATTTCATATGTTTAATAATTCATAAATTGTGCTCTAAATAATTTCAAAATATTTTCCAGTTCAATATGTCATTTATAATTATTTTTTATTTATTATAATAATATTATTTCAAAAATTTGCCTATTGGGTCTTATTTAATTAAAATTACAATCATTTTGTAATTATGGCCAAATTAGACACTTTTTGCTTTTTAAATTCGAAATATATGTTTCTTACATTTTTAATATTATTGAATTATAGTAATTTTACCTATTTAAACTTAATTTCGTCCTTTTATAATTATTAGGTATTTTAATAAATTAATTACCTATTTTTATTGGGTATTTAACACCTAGCCTATTTCATTTAAAACTTAGCCACATTTTAAAACCCAATTAACCCCAACGCAGACCCCAATTAAATGACCCATCCCAATCTTAAATTTACCCGGCCCAACCCCCAATTGATCTCAGCCGTTGATCAAATAATATCAACGGCCCAGATCCGTTCTTACCTAAAATAACTCAAACGACCCCCTTCCATTGTCTCATTCTTTCAAGACTAATCCAACCTCTCCCCTTTCGACCACCAGCCACCTTGAGGTCTTTATCTCTCCGGGTCTCTTCATCTCTGAGACTTCCATGGGCCTCACCACGCCAGACGGTCTGCCTGGGTTGTTTCCGGCCTTTCTCCGGTGGGGTTCTGACACAAGTGTGCCATAACCACCACTATTTCTGAAGTTTCACAGCAGGTTCCTCTATTTTCTCTGGTTTCTCATGAAACCCTAATATTGACCTAAATTTCTAGAACCTGTGTATTTATCAACTATTTAAACTTATTCTCTTATGTTTCACACTAATCTCTACTCAATCTCTAAGATCCATCAGCCTTAAAACGTTTTGCTTACTTTTTAAAATTAGGGTTTCTCTGAGTTTCTACACTTGTTTAAAAATGATTTCTTCCTTGTGTTTAAAATTTTCCTTTGCATATCTCTACTGATTCTATGCTCTTACCGCATTTTAACTTTCCTATGTTGAAAAGCCCTAATTTGTTTAGACCTTTGTGTTTGGTTCTTCCTACTGCCTATTTCTTGTTAAATTTTCTGTGATTATCATGCTTCGAATGATTCTTTAGTTTGTTTGTGGCATCTCTGTGTGATTATATTCATATGTTGTTCATCTCTTGCCTCTTTCTGTCAACATTTCTAGACCTGTCTATTGCTACGATTGTTTGTCTCACTTATTTATATGCTGAAGTATGGTGTTATAATTCTCTCATGACTGATTGCAATCTCCTTACTTGATGGCTTGATTGAAGGGTTTATTTGAAACCCTAAATGCTTCTCGATTGTTAAATTGATTGATCTTGCTGAATCATTCCTTAATTGGAGTTCTTGAACTTAGTCTTAATTGTTTACCCTGTTGCTTAATAGACCCTGATTCTTTCCTTGTTGATTCTTGACTGATTTTTACTTTTTCTTATGTAATTATGTGTTTTACTGTTGGAATTTGAATCCCTTGACTTAAGGGAGTGATTTTCTTGGTTAACAGATCTGGATTATTTCCTTACTTAGTATGGTACTGATTTTCCTTTACCTTATGTGGCTGCATGTCTTTACCATTTCTGAGTTTGAATCCCGTAATTCAAGGGCACCGTGTCATTGATTTCCTAACTGATTGGGATTCTGCCTTCTCTTATTACCATGAATTTGTGATTCTTACCTTATTTGATCACCTGTTTTCAACTATAAATACTCCACTCTTTCAACACTGAAGACACGAACACACACATACATCAATACTATTCTACATTCTCTTGTGCTCTTTCTCTTCTCTCGTTGTTCTACTACTGCCCTTGCTCTTGCCTATTATTAGCTGGTTGTAAGCCAAGGCTAATATTGTGTTACCACTTTGCTATTTACATCCTGCTTTTGCCCTCTTATTGGTATGTCCTAATTAATCTTCAAGCCTCCAATCAATGTGTTTATTATTATTGTTTCGATTCATTATCTTCCTGATTTTCTTCTATTTATGCTTCTACTGCTCAACATTCAATTGAATATTTTGTTTTAGTACTTTACCATGTCTTATCTCTTCTGACTTACATGCTAAGTCTGTAATATGACTGTTGCCTATTCCTAACTTCTACTTGCTATGCCTGTATCCTATTGCTGTAAATTGTCATGCCTAAACTTTACCACTTCCTAATTCCCTTGATCCCTTGCACTTTGTATGCTCTTCTTTATCTACATGCTTCTAACTGTTGTTTATTTTACTTGTTATAATTGTTACTGTCTAGTATTATGTCTAAGCTTGACCATTTCTTAATCCCCTGAATCTTTTGATTTTGTGTAGTCCTGCTTCAATGAGCTTTCATAAGTCTCTGTATCTCCTTTAGCATTATGTGATCTATCTATTCCCTTTCCCCATGGCCCTTGTATGCAATCCTATACTGTTGAGCTACTGTAACTGGTGCTTCTGCTGTCTTAAAACAAATCCCCTATTTTGAAAACTCTTTTAAACTACTCCTTCCTGCACTTCACACTATTCTTAGACCTTTAGGTTCCACCCCGTCAGTGTGAGCATTTCTTAGGGACCTTGAGTTCCCTATGAACTTTGACAGACTGAGGAAAGTAATTCTACACTGGACCTATTTCAACTTTGGCAATTGCTGGGTGCTGGTATTGGCCAGGGCCCTCACAAGGGCCTTAGGGAGCTTTGCCGCACCGAGACTATGTAAGGCTGTGAAACTCGAAAGGGGTGAGGCTGGAAGGTTGGGCCTGTTTGAACGCTCTCTATAGAATAACTTCTTGTTTTCCTCTTTGTAATTACTGTAATTCATTTTATATGGTCTGTAATAATTTGTAAACAAACGATTGGGGCCTGATAGTGAATATGGGAGGGAACTATGCATGTTTAGTGTAACATAGGTAGAAATCATGACTATAGGCTTTAGTTCCCTATGTGTGCAATAGTATCATGCTTAGGACATGTATACCATGCATTAAAAATCATGCTTAGGTTCTTCATTTCAACACATCTATTCATGCCATCTGACACCATGTTCCCAGTATAACTAAACGAGTAACAAAAGCTGCCATAATGTTTTGCTCATGCATTTTTATAACCATGACATATAGAAACCATGTTTATAGGATGATACTTTGTACATTAGATATCCTACTCCTAGGACTTCTTATTTATCAGAACTTGAACGCCTAGTTAACATGTATCTAATTCAATAATCCCGTTAAAATATGGTCAACTTGTTTGAAACGTTTTCTGCAAATGTATCATCACTCATCTCCCTTAAAATCAGAACTGAAATATGCATGTTCACCCTTTAAAAACAAGTAGGCAATGTATACGATGCCTAGGCGAACCTTAGGCCTAACATGTATAAAATTAAATCGATTGTGCTTTGTTTGCTATCCTTAAAACCGATCAGTCCCCTTTAAACATTTTGAACCCTGCTGCTCCCATTCTTGTTTTACCTCGCTGAAGTTCACTTTGCTTTTATTAAAACTCCTGCTCTATTTTAAAACAGTCTCGAAGTTGTGCATCTATTTCCTTTTACCGATTTCCACTGATTCCTGTTCTATTATGTTTTCCAACTACAGGGTTTAAAAAGATACCTCACTCTGCTCAAAATCGTGCCATTTTGAACCCTTGCTCTGTATTTCTTTAAAGTTACTACATTTTGATACCATCTTACTACTTCTTTTACTACAGTTCTCTGTAAACTGATAACTATTACTCTATGTTAAGCTACTGTATTTTAATAACTTATCTTTTAAAATCACTATATTACTTCAAACCCATGCTTTAATGATTTTCTTCTATGTTTTCTGAAAACTTTAGATCACTGCGTACTTCCAGATCTTACTGCAGCCTCTAACTAATGTATTTTTGAAAATTAACTATTTTTCTGAAGTACTCAATTTAAGTTGAGTTGTCTACCTCTTCGCTAAGTCTTTTCAAAGCAGATACTTTTTCAAGTTACTGACTTACCTCTAAGCTCCTGTTTTTAAACTCCCGTCGTTGAGACCTTAAGGGTGTTTGAGAGGTGCCAATTGTATGTCTATCTGTGGAGAGATTTATGAGCCTTTATTTGACCCCCCCTATGTGTCCCTTTATATGTGAGGTCCTACTTGTTATGCATGTCGCCTAGTATTTTATCCTTTAAACCTAGGGGTCCAGCCTACTATTCTCCTTGTACAATTAATAGTCCTAAATACCCTCCAGGACTTATAGGATGGGACGGGTAATCGCACGCAATAAGCATTCGTAATCAACACACGCATTTTAAATAACCTTTACGGGGTGGGAAGGGTAGAATACGGATATGATGACCGGTGCGCTAATACCACGTGTAGCCGCCTCTTCGAGGTGTGACATACCGGGTACTGCATTGAAGTGATCCGTATTACTTTAAACCTAGGACAGTTTGTTTTAAATGTTTATTTTTTTTTACTTTCTCAAAAACCTTTAAAGATTTTATGCTTTGTTTAAAACCCCCTCTTACATGAACCTTACTTGTTACTTGTTCACCGTCCAAGTTCACAAAAGTTAATGTCTGGGACCCACCGTTGTGGATCTCGAGGGGTGCCTAACACCTTCCCCTTGGGATAATTTCAAGCCCTTACCCAATCTCTGGTAACGCAAACGAGTTCATGAGTTATAAACTCTAGGTGCCCTAACGCACCATAAAAATCGTTAGGTGGCGACTCTTCCTTAAACACTTTCTTTTAAGGAGTTGTCCAAATATCATAAACCCGATCTCTCCGTACCTAACCCGTGCGATAGAAAAAGGGGGCTCGACAGTTACTAGTTTCACGGAGTTGCCATTCATTAGAAGGAAGCCAATACTACTTGTCACTATGCCTAGTTAGAGGTTCTTGGATGCTTTGGGTCCGACTAACAATTGAGGTGTGAGCAATTTGAGGATAGATGGGTAAGCCCGTATCAGCTGTTCGATAGATTCGTACATCGCAAAAGCTGTGAGTGGTGTTCGGGAGAGTTTTAGTGTGATCAAGCAACATTGGAGAATCTCAGTCCTATCGCCTTCTCATTGACAATGTTAGGATTATTGGTCTTCCCGTAGAGGAGGGGTCGGATCAACATCAACTTATATTATTACCCGTGGTTCTGGCAACCTTCAAGCTACTCTTGTGTCGATAGTGTTGGCTGCGATTCTAAGGGCTTTGTCCGCATGTGCACAAGGTTATGATTTCTTTAAGGGTTGTAACTTGATACTTCAGATCTGGGTTGTAGAACATTTTTTCCAGCGAGAGGCTACAATTGACTACTTCATGGGCGTCAACAGCATGATATGCAACCACAAGGAGAGGATGAGACATTGGCTCTCCCCACATGGGCAAGAAGAGTGGAGGGAAACGCCAACTAATCTAAGTGGAGAGTGGGTCAACTGGAAGCTATATGTTGGCTCCCCAAGTACACGCAAGTATACATGTCCATCAAGTAATAAAGTGACTCGAAAGTCGAATGTCGAACCCACATAGACTTAGATTAACCATTAACTAAGCAAACTAAAATCAATTTACTGTCCAAGATTATCAAAGGTTTAACTTTTCTATTACAATATTATTGTGAAATTTTAACTCGTAACCAAAGTAGATATAGATTCCAGGTCTGTGGTTGGCTTATCAATCCTATTGAGTCAGTAATTACACATGTTAATCCAAATTATCTATGATTTCTAGTTGACCAGATAGTTTATATAAATAGCATGTTCCCAAAATACTATCCGTCTATCCATAATATATCAACCCTATACTCATATGGTCTTGAATCTTTCATGAACAAATATAATACGATATTCAACTAAGCAGGGTTGTTCGATATATTACTACCCTAATCATGAAATCTTTCCCCGAACCACTGGTTCAGAAACAAGCTCTCTTTGATTTGTCACGACCCAAATCCTAATCTAGGTCGCGATGGCGCCCAATAGCAGGGTTAGGCCAGCCAACATGAATGACACTATGAGTTACCTTCCCCAGTTGCCTAACATTCCAACTTTTACCTATTTTTAATCAGATATGAATATGATAATAGCCTGCGATATGAAGTAATACCATGAATACGTGAACCCAACGATAAGCATGACTATATAATATATACATCCCAAAAACCCAAAATATACGCTATGTGTGTGTCAGGAACTAGTATCACGAGGGTCACGGGCAACTGTCGGGATATACAAGATACATATAGATACAAATCCACAGCCTGGATGAAATAGATGGGGAAAAATAACAAAAGGAACTTCAGGGTGCTGCTAGGAGGTCGCCAGGAAGAGCAGCTCACCGTGAAGTCTAATCACACAAATCAATATCTAGCACCGGCTTGGTAATCAGATGTACCAGCCTCCGAACCTGTACAATCAAGTACATAAGAAGAAGAAGTGCAACATGAGTACATAAATAAATATGTACCCAGTGAGTATCCCGTCTAAACTCGAAGGAGTAGTGATGAGAGGTCGACTAGATACTCACTAAGGTCCAGAAATATAATATAAAAAGAGATATGGCTAAAGAAGTAGGCATCTGAAGCCGAAATGAACAAGTACATAAGCAAATAATGTAATCCAAGTAACAACTGAAAATGAACTGCAAGTGCCAAATCCTCCGTTACACAATACCTATCAATCCCACTATAAGTGACTCAGACTCAAGTGATAGTATGATACCAGAACAAGACAACCGGGCGGAGTCATAAGGGTAGTCATGAGGACTGAGGTCATAAGCTACCAACGATCGCGAATCATACCTGCGACTCATGTGCTGACTCGAAAATGATAAGCTCCCAATGATCGCGAATCTTACCTGCGACTCGTGTGCTGACTCGATAATGATAAGCTCCCCACAATCGCGAATCTTACATGCGACTCGTGTGCTGACTCGATAATGATAAGCTCCCCACGATCGCAAATCTTACCAGCGACTCGTGTGCTGAATCCATAATGATAAGCTCCCCACAATCGCGAATCTTACATGCGACTCGTGTGCTGACTCGATAATGATAAGCTACCCACGATCGCGAATCTTACCTGCGACTCGTGTGATGACTCGATAATGATAAATGCATATTCATATATATAGGTTTATTTGTGTACCGACTCAACAGTGAACCCAACGGAACCGTGCCAATACCACTGTATCCAACTGGGATTGAAATCATAACATTTCACCTTTCCATGTCATCTCAACAACAATCACAACTTACATACATACAAGGTACAAATAAGGCACATAGAGGCATGCTCGTGAGTCCTAAAGCTACCCGACATAGCAATATAGCTGTCACGTACGGACTCTCGTCACTTGGTATGTACGCGCCCCCCACAACATGTATACATAACAAATAAGGAACCTATGGGGACATTTCCCCCTTACGAGGTTGGAAAGGAGACTCACCTCGTGACGAAATCACCCAACGAATCAAGGATGCGCCCGAAATCTACCCTCGACGGCTCACAACTAGCCAAATATAGCGTAATTGAATCAATTTAAGTTCAAAGAAGAAGGATCAACCAATAAAACCAAAATTAGCCATTCTTGAAGGATTTTGGAATTTCGACCCCGGGCCCACAAGTTCGGATTTCGAGAATTCTCGAAGGAATCACTTACCCGAAGCCTAAGGATCATAATTTATGTAATTTATAATTGAATTCATAACAAGAATTGAATAGTTCACCAAATTCCCAAAAATTCTATTTACTACCCCACATCTAGGTTTTACTAAGATTTAGTAGTTAAATACCTTGCTAATTCACATATTAGACTAGACAAACGGAGTGAAATTACTCACGTGTGGAGGACTTCGTCATGGGCAGGTTTTCCCCAAGCTTGAGAGATCTTTAATGGAGGTTGACTGAGAAAAAGATGAAGGAAATCCGTGTTTTGACATTTAAATAAGGTTGCCTACAGGGGTTTCCGCACCTGCGAGCCTGGGACCGCACCTGCGGTCCCGCACCTGCGGTCCCGCACCTGCGTGGAAATGGCTGCACCTGCGGGAAATGACCGGGGGAGTTGGGTTCGCACCTGCGGAGTTGGGGGTCGCACCTGGGGAAAATTGTCCGCACCTGCGGAAGTTGCGCACCTGCGAGGCTGGGACCGCAGGAGTGGTCCCGCACCTGCAGTTGGGCAACCGCACCTGCGGTCACACCAGCTACAGCTGCACCAACAATGTTTTTAGCTGGTTTTCGGCCTCGTACGGGGTCCGGGAAGCACCTGGGTCCAGTCGAGCCCCCGTCCAAATATACCAACAAGTCCCAAATCATTGTACGGACTTTCTCGAACCCACGGAACACTCTAAACAACGCTAAAACTCAAAATCACATCCCAAAACCCCTGAATTCATAACTTAAGACTTTCAAACTCTAGATTTCTATAATGATGCGCCTAACCGACCTATACCACTCGGAATGACTTTAAATTTTGCAGACTAGTCATAAATGACCATACGGAACTATTCCCGGTCCCGGATTTCCGTTCGGATCTCGATAGCATAAAATCACGTCCCAAACAAAATTTCAAAGATAAGGAAATCCTAATTTCCATTTCGGGCGCCGAAATGCTCCCGGGTCATCGAAAACTCGAGCCGAACATACGCCCAAGTCTGAAATCATCATTCGGAGCTACTGGAGCTGTTAGAACACAATTCCGATGTCGTTTGCTCAAAATGTTGACCGAAGTCAAACTTGGACAAATAGGCCAACCTTAAAGAACCAGGTGTTCCAAAATCACTCAAACCATTCCCGAATCCCGAACCACCCGTCCCCTCAAGTCATAAATCATGAATAGCCACTATGGAAGGTTTCATTTAAGTGAACGATATCCTAATACGCAAAATGACCGATCGGGTCTTTACATTCTCCCCCTCTTAAACATACGTTCGTCCTCGAACGGGTCTAGAATCGTACCTGGTGTGCTGAATAGCTGTGGATATCTGCTCCGCATGTCCTCCTCGGACTCCCAAGTCGCCTCCTCAACTGCGTGGCCCCTCCACCCAACCTTAACCGCAGAAACTGTCTTGGACCTCAAGTGGCAGTCTTGTCTATCAATAATAGCTACTGGCTCCTCCTCGTATCCCAACTTCCCATCTAACTGAAACGTAATCAACTACGTGAGATAAGTTGGCGTGATACCTCTGAAGCATGGATACGTGGAAAACTAGATGAACTACTGATAAGGCTGGAGGTAAAGCAAGCTCATAAACGACCTCTCCGACTCGCCTCAACACCTCGAATGGACCTACAAACCTAGGACTCAGCTTGCCCTTCCTCCCGAATCTCATGATACCCTTCATCGGAGAAACCTTCAGCATAACCTTATCTCCCTCCATAAATGCTACATCACGCGCCTACTGATCTACGTAACTCTTCTCTATGGACTGAGCTGTGCGGAGTCTCCCCTAAATAATCTTCACCCTATGCAAAGCATCTCTCACCAGATCTGTGCCATATAACTTGGCCTCGCCAGGCTCAAACCACCCTATAGGAGAACGACATCGCCGACCATATAAAGCCTCGAATGGAGCCATCTCGATGCTGGACTGATAAATTTTATTGTATGCAAACTCTGCTAAAGGCAAGAATTGGTCCCACTGACCGCCAAAATCAATCACACAAGCCCTGAGCATATCCTCCAAAATCTGAACTGTACGCTCTGACTGGTCATCAGTCTGAGGGTGAAATGCTGAACTGAGGTCTATCTGAGTACCCATCTCACTGTGCAAAGCTCTCTAGAAGTGCGAAGTGAACTGAGGACCTCGATCTGATATAATAGACACCGACACACCATGTAATCAGACTATCTCTCGAATATAAATCTGAGCCATCCTCTCTGTAGTGTAAGTAGTAGCCGCAGGAATGAAATGCGCCGATTTGGTCAATTTATCCACAATGACCAAAACCGCGTCAACATTCCGCAAAGTCCGAGGCAACCCAACCACTAAGTCCATAGTGATGCGCTCCCATTTTCACTCAGGAATAGGCATCTGCTGAAACAAGCCTCCTGGCCTCTGGTGCTCGTACTTGACCTGCTGACAATTGAGACACCTAGCCACATACTGCACTATATCCTTCTTCATTTGCCTCCACGAGTAATGCTGCTTCAAATCACGATACATCTTCGTCGCTCCTGGATGAACAGAATACCGAGAACTGTGCACCTCTGCTAGAATCTTCTCCCTCAGGCCATCAATATCAGGAACACACAATCGGCATTGGAGTCTCAGAACGCCATCCTCGCCCAAGGTAACCTCATTGGCCCTACCCTGGACCACCGTATCCCGAAGCTCTGCAAGACGTGGATCATCAAACTGTCGAGCCTTAATCTCCCCTAACAATAAAGACTGAGCAACTACATGAGCCAAAACTCGACGAGGCTGCGAAAGGTCAAATCTCACAATGCGATTGGACAAGGACTGAATGTCCAAGGCTAGAGGTCTCTCCTCAGCTGCAATGTAGGCCAAGCTACCCATACTCGATGCCCTTCTGGTCAAAGCATCTGCTACTACATTTGCCTTGCCCGGGTGATACAAAATAGTGAGATCATAGTCTTTTAACAACTCAAGCCATTTCCGCTGCCTCAGATTAAGGTCCCTCTGCTTAAACAAATGCTGCAAACTGCGGTGGTCAGTGTATACCTCACATGACATACCATACAAATAGTGCCGCCAAATCTTCAAAGCATGAACAATCGCCGCCAACTCTAAGTCGTGCATAGGATAATTCTTTTCATGAACCTTTAGCTAGCGCAAAGCGTAAGAAATAACCCTCCCATCCTGCATCAACACACATCCCAACCCGGCGCGTGAAGAGTCGCAGTATACAGTATACATCCCAGACCCAGAAGGCAATGATATAACTGGTGCTGAGGTCAATGCTGACTTGAGCTTCTGAAAGCTCGCCTCACACTCGTCGGACCACTGAAATGGGGCATTCTTCTGAGTTAATCTAGTCAATGGAGTTGCAATAAAAGAGAATCCATCCACAAATCGTCGATAATAGCCTGCCAGACCTAGAAAACTCCCGATCTCTGAAGTTGAAGTAGGACGCGGCCAGCTATGAACGGCCTCAATCTTCTGCGGATCAACCTTGATACCCTCTCTGGATACCACATGCCCCAAGAATGCCATAGATTCTAACCAGATCTCGCACTTGGAGAACTTAGCATATAGCTTCTGCTCTCGCAAGGTCTGAAGCACAACTCTCAAATGATTCTCGTGCTCACCAAGGCTCCGTGAGTAGATCAATATATCATCAATGAAAACAATAACGAAGGAGTCGATAAACGGCCTGAACACCCTATTCATCAAGTCCATAAATGCTGCTAGGGCATTAGTCAAGCCGAAGGACATCACTAGAAACTCATAATGGTCATATCTGGTGCGAAATGCAGTCTTCGGAATGTTTGAAGCCCGAATCTTCAACTGGTGATAACCCGATCTCATATCAATCTTAGAAACCACCCGAGCACCCTGTAACTGGTCAAACAAATCATCAATGCGCGGCAGAGGATACTTGTTCTTGATGGTCACCTTATTCAACTTACGGTAGTCAATGCACATCCGCACAGACCCATCATTCTTCTTCACAAATAAGACCGGAGCACCCCACGGTGACACACTCGGCCTGATGAACCCCTTGGCCAACAACTCCTCAAGCTGCTCCTTCAACTCCTTTAGCTCCTTAGGAGCCATACGATAAGGGGGAATGGAAATAGGTTGAGTATTTGGAGCCAAATCAATACATAAGTCTATATATCGATTTGGAGGCATGCCTGGAAGATCTGAAGGGAACACATCTGGAAACTCTCGAACAACAGGCACTAAATCAATGGTAGGAGACTCGACGATGGTGTCCCGCACAAAAGCAAGGTAAGCTAAGCAACCCTTCTCGACCATGTGCCAAGTCTTCATATAGGAAATGACCCGACTTAATGCACTAACTTTAGAACCCCTCCATTTTAACCTCGACGACTCAGGCATGGCTAATGTAACTGTCTTGGCATGGCAATCTAACACAGCATGATAAGGAGATAGCCTATCCATGCCCAAAATAACCTCAAAATCAACCATATCGAGCAATAACAGGTCGGCTATAGTATCAAGGCCAGAAAAGGTAATCACACAAGATCGGTAGACCCGGTCTACTACCACAGAATCGCCCACAGGAGTGGACACATACAAAGGAGAACCCAAGGACTCAAGAGGAACATCCAGAAAATGAGCAAATAATGCAGAAACATATGAGTATGTAGACCCTGGATCAAATAGCACTGAAGCCTCCTTACCACAGACTGAAATAATACCTGTAACCACGGCGTCTGAAGCCACTGCGTCTGATCTGGCCGGTATAGCATAGAATCTTGCTGTAGCACCTGAAGACTGAGATCCCCCAGAACAAGCTAGAGTTGACTGACCCCCTCCTGACTGGCCTCCCCCTATAGGACGGCCCCTGCCAACCTGACCCCCACCCTTAGGTGGTCGAACTACTGGTGCTGAAATCATAGGCTGGTGACTCTCCTGCATGGCCTTGCCCCGATAGTGAGGGAAATCCCTCCTCACGTGGCCTAAGTCCCCACACACGTAGCATATCAAATGTTACATATCCTGTTGTCGTGTGGAGTAAGAGTCCCGAATGGACGAAGTGCGATGAGAATCACCTGACACAACAGTGAAATAGGAACCGGAGGATCTCTGGCAGCTGGAGTAACCACTGGATGAACTGTGGATGGCTGGAGGACGGTAGGAGCGCTCTGGCATGGCGCTGAACTGAGCCTCGCTGGAACACCCCTAGGAGGTGGTGGAGGTGCTGTATATGAAGGTCTATTGAACTGATCGCCTCCGAACTGACCCCTGCCCCTAGCTGGAGTGCCCCTGAAGTCACCTGAGAATTTTGCCCTCTTGTCCTGTTGACCCTGCAGACCCTGCTCCCTGCTTCTCAGTCGGTAACCCTCAATCCGTCGAGCTATCTCGACTACAAGCTGGTACGGGGTACCCATCTCTACCTCTCTGGCCATAGAGGTCCTGATACCTGGGTCTAATCCTGCCACGAAGCCGCACCCTCTCGGCATCAGTGGGCAATATCATGAGAGCATTGCGGGATAACTCTGAAAACCTCGCCTCATAATCCGTCACGGACATCTGCCCCTGCTATAACTGCTCAAACTGACCCCAAAGCTCCTCTCTCTCAGACGACGGAAGGTATCTATCCTGAAATAGCTAAGTAAACTGGCTCCACGTGACAGGAGAAGAATCCGCTGGCCTGCTAAGAACATATGACTGCCACCAGCGGCGAGCTCGACCCTCAAGCTGAAATGTAGTGAAGTCTACACCATGCGACTCCAATATCCTCATATTGTGCAGTCTGTGCCTGCACCTATCAATGAAATCCTTGGCATCCTCGCCCCGCTCACCCCCGATGACTGGAGGGCGAAGCTGGGTCCATCTATCTAGCATCTTCTGTTGGCCGCCCTCTATAACTGGCCTGGGATCTGGCTGTGCTACTACAGGCTGAACTCCCCCCACGGGCGGTGAACCTGGAGTGTGATGTGATGCTGCCTGTCTGGTGGCCTGAGCGGTAGGGGCCTGAACTCCCCCTCCCGCCTGGGTAGTGGCAGGATCTGCTGGAAGTACGCCTGCCTGGGACATGGTGTCCATGAATCTCAACATCCGGACCATGACCTCTTGGAAGCCTGGCGCTGTCATAAAGTCCTCTGGAGCAGGAGCAACGGGAGGCAACTCATCCTGCTCCCCGATAATAGGGTCCTTAAGTGGTGCAACTGGTACGACTGTGGGACGCCCTCGTCCCCTGTCTCGAGCAGGTGCCCCACCCCTGCCCCTGCCACGGCCTCGAGAGACGGGGGTAGGAGCCTCTCCCGGACAAGGAACATGAGAAGAACGCGTCCTCAACATCTGTGAGAGAGTAGAAGATCAAATTTGAGTACATCATTGGTTGCACGATAGGATATGAACAAAGAGGAGTTTCTTAATACCCTATATCCTCCTGAAGATAAGTACAGACGTCTCCGTACCGATACGCAAGACTCTACTGGCTCTACCCGTGACTCGTGAAACTACGTGAAACTAAGGCTCTGATACAACCTTGTCACGACCCAAATCCTAATCTAGGTCGCGATGGCGGCCAACAGCGGGGTTAGGCCAGCCAACATGAATGACACTATGAATTACCTTCCCCAGTTGCCTATCATTCCAACATTTACCAATTTTTAATCAGATATGAATATGATAATAGCCTGCGATATGAAGTAAAACCATGAATACGTGAACCCAACGCTAAGCATGACTATATAATAGATACAGCCCAAAAACCCAAAATATACGCTACATGTGTGCCAGGAACTAGTGTCATGAGGGTCACGGGCAATTGTCGGGATATACAAGATACATATAGATACAAATCCACAGTTTGGATGAAATAGACGAGAAAAATAACAAAAGGAACTTCAGGGTGCTGCTAGGAGGTCGCTAGGAAGAGCAGCTCACCGTGAAGTCTAATCACACAAATCAGTATCTAGCACCGACCTGATAATCAGATGTACCAGCATCTGGACCTGTATAGTCAAGTACAGAAGATGAAGAAGTGCAGCATGAGTATATAAATAAATATGTACACCGTGAGTATCCCGTCTAAACTCGAAGGAGTAGTGATGAGAGGTCAACTAGATACTCACTAAGGTCCAGCAATATAATATAAAAAGTGATATGGCTAAAGCAGTAGGCATGTGAAGCCGAAATCAATAAGTACATAAGCAAATAATGTAATCCAAGTAACAACTGAAAATGATCTGCAAGTGCCAAATCCTCCGTTTACACAATACCTATCAATCCCACTATAAGTGACTCAGACTCAAGTGATAATACGATACCAGATCAAGACAACCGGCCGGATTCATAAGGGTGGTAATAAGGACTGAGGTCATAAGCTACCAACGATCGCGAATCTTACCTGCGACTCGTGTGCTGACTCGATAATGATAAGCTACACACGAAACAACCTCTAGATGTCTTAGACTGCTGTCCCAAAGAAGAAGAACCCTGAATAGTTTTAGGGCGGTAAGAATTATCTGACAAGGCACTGAAATAGGAACCGGAGGATCTCTGACGGCTGGAGTAACCGCTGGGTGCACCCTGGATGGCTGGGGGATGGTAAGAGCGCTCTGGCATGGCACTAAACTGAGGCCTCGCTGAAATATCCCTGGCAGCTAGTGGAGGTGCTGAATATGAAAGCCTACTGAACTACCCGCCTTCGAACTAACCTCTGCCCCTGGCTGGGGCACCCCTGAAGTCACATGTGAACCTGGCCCTCTTGTCCTGCTGACCTGGCTGACCCTGCTCCCTGCTCCCTGCTCCTCGTGCGGTAACCCTCAATCCGTCGAGTTATCTCGACTACAAGCTGGTATGGGGTACCCATCTCTACCTCTCTGGCCATGGAGGTCCTGATACCCGGACGTAAACCTGCCATGAACCGCCGCACCCTCTCGGCATCAGTGGGCAATATCATAAGATCATGGCGAGATAACTCTAAAAACCTCGCCTCACAATCCGTCACAGACAACTGCCCCTGCTCTAACCTATCAAACTGACCTCGAAGCTCCTTTCTCTCAGACGGTGGAATGTATCTGTCCAAGAATAGCTGAGTGAACTGACTCCAAGTGACAGAAGGAGAATCCGCTGGCCTGCTAAGAATATATAACTGCCACCAGCGGCGAGCTCTGCCCTCAAGCTGAAATGGGGTGAAGTCCACCCCATGTGACTCTAGTATCCTCATATTGTGTAGTCTGTCCCTGCACCTATTGATGAAATCCTGGGAATCCTCACCCCTCTCACCCCCGAAGACTGGAGGGGAAGTCCGGTCCATCTATCAAGCATCTTCTGCTAGTCACCCTTTGCGACTGGCCTATACCAAGAGTGCATTCTTACTTAAATCCCGGTGCACTGCCGGGGATCGATCGGCCCATACCAAGAGTGCACTATAAATCCGTTGTGGCATACGACCCGCTCCCCTAAGAGTGAAGGAAGATTTACATATCCCTCGCGGGATGTAAATGGCAAAGCGACAACATGCGCACACAAAACATCAAGTCTACTTCACTTATCAAATCTTTCCAAATATTTAATCAATGAAATACTCAGGGATAACAATGATATATCAAACAAGAATTTATAACATAGAAGTCATTTCAAGGCAGAATACAAGGCATGTTGTGGTCCTAAACTACCCAGACATAACACATGTAGTCGCTACATACTGACTCTCGTCACGTGGTACGCACGTAGCCCCCAAAAGAAATACATACAACACATAGAATACCTATGGGGACAGTTCCCTCTTACAAGGTTAGAAAGGAGACTCACCTCGTGGCGATATCAGCCCTCGGATCAAGGATGCGCCCGAATCTCCGAAATCTACTCTCGACGGCTCACAACTAGCCAAACATGGTATAATTTATTCAATTTTAGTTCCAAGAAGGAGAATTAACAAGAAATCCTAAAATTAAGCATTCTTGAAGGTTTTTGGAATTTCGACCCTAAGCCCACACGTTCGAATTTTCGAAAATTCTTGAAGGAATCAATTACCTGGAGCCTAAGGATCATAATTATGCAAGTCCTTGCAAGAATTCATGGTAAAAATGAGTAATTCATAATTTCCCAAAATCCCAAAATTTCTATCAATTTCTATGAATTTTTATGATAATTAGAAGGGAATTTCATTAGGAGTTGATGTTAAAATCACTAAAACTAAGGAATTAACTTACCTTGATGACAATGGTGGAACACCCTCTTGAAATGCTTTCAAAACCTTGAGGAGGAAGTTGAAAATGGAGGAAAAGTGGGTTGGATCCCGTATTAAAATACACTGCCCTGCTGCTTGTACTATGCGATCGTAGCTGGGCCAGTGCGTTCGTACATGGCAATTGCCTAGGGCCCTCAAGAAGCATAGTGCGATAGCAGCTGAAGGTTGGCGATTGCAAAGAGTAGCAGAAGGATGGGGGGNAGGCAGCTTTGTGCGATCGCAGGGGGGTGAGGGCTCTGATCGCGAAGAGCAAAAGGGGCCCAGTCAAGCATACCCTGTGCGATCGCTGATAGACCTGTGCGATCGCATAGGTCATTCTCCCACCCCAGGTCCAACCTCTTGTGCGATCGCAGCAGATTGCCTGCAAACGCACTGAAGAAAACCAGACAGAAAAATTCTGGTGTTTTGGAATTAACTCCGAGGTGTCCGAAACTCACCCGAGCCCCTCGGGACCCCGTTCAAAGACACCAACAAGTTTGTATTCATGATACAGACTCGCTCGAACTTCGAAACATGAAAAACAACAACGAAACTCAAAATTCAACCCCAAAACCAAATTGAATCAACTTAAGAACTTAAGAATTCTAAAATTCACTTCATTGCGCCGAATGAGTCTATACTACTCGGAATGACTTCAAATTTTTCAGACAAGTCATAAATGACATAACAGAACTATTCCCGATCTCGGAATTGCATTCGGGCCAAGGTAGCATAAAATCACATTCCAAACCAAATTTCAAGTTCTATGAAAATCCTCAAAACTTCACTAACTCTAAATTTCCCGTTTTGATCCGAAACTCGTCAAAGCAAGTCCGTTTCTTACCAAATTTCCCAAAAAACTTAAATAATACATATTGAACATGTTCAGGGCTCCGAACCCATAATACGGGCCCGACAGCACATGTTTCACATCAAGGTTCATTTTCATAAGCCTTTTTTATTTTCAGAAAATAATTTTCTTTAAAAATTCATTTCTCAGACTTGGGTCCTCGGAATTCGATTCTGGACATACGCCCAAGTCCCATATTTATCTACGGACCTTCCGGGACCGTCAGATCACGGATCGGGGTCCGTTTACTAAATATGCTGACCAAGTCAACTTTATTTATTTAATTATCATAAATTCAACTCTTTATCAAGTTTCCACTTTGGTCAACATTTTTGATAAACTGACCCAGACCTGTGATTTGATAGTTCTGCAAGGTTCGTAGGAAAATATTGGACTTGGGCATATGCCCGGAATTGAATTCCGAGGTCTCAAGCCCGAGAAATGAATTTTTGAAAGAAGTTATTTTCTGAAATTATAAAAGGATTTTTGAAAGTTTAATTATATGTTATATATGTGGTATCAGGCCCGTATTTTTGTTCATGATACATGTTTGATATTGTATTTATAACATGTCTGTAAAGTTTGGTAAGAAAGGGAAGTTATATGACGTGATTCGGACCCGTAAAGGAAAGTTTGATATTTGTAAAGTTTTGGAAAATTTTATTTATTTTGGGGTTTAAGTCATTGTTTATGATGTTATTGTGGTGATTTGACCGCACGAATAAGTCCGTAGGATGTTTTTGAGGTTATGAGGGGCTAGGGCTGGGTAGCTATTTACTCAATGCGAATGCGATCCCTAAGTCACGATCGCGATAGGTAGTGTCCAGTATGCTGTGCAATCACAGTAACCCTATCGCGATCGCGTAAGACAAATTCCCCCAGTTATAATTTTTAGGCAAAAAAACATAATACATTACGAGATTTGACCCCATTTTCATAACTCCTTCTTCTTCACTTCACTTTGGGCGATTCTTGGAAGAAAGTTTCACCATAACTTCATAGGTATGTAACCTTAGACTCATTTCCTTCAATATTTATCAACACCCATTAGATTTCTAGGGCCTAAAACATGAGTTTAAGGGTAGAAAATTAGGGATTTGGGAGTTAGGGCTTTTTGATTAATTGAGAATTTTCCCTCGTTTTGGGGTCGGATTTAAAAACAAATTATATATTCGGACTCGTGGGTGAATGGGTAAACGAGTTTTGGTCTGAACCTCGTGTTTTGACCAAGCGGGCCCGGGGTTGATTTTTAGATTTTTGGGAAGAATGTTAGAAAGTCTATTATTAAGCATTGGACTTGAATTGTTTAGCATTTATTGATGTAATTGAGTCAATTATGTCAAGATACGATTGATTTGGAGTCTAGTTCAAAAGGAAAAGCGGCGCTCGAGGCTTGATTTTGATCGTGGAAGTCGAGGTAAGTATTTGGCCTAACCTTAGCTTGAGGGAATAGGTGTTGAGTCTGGTTTGCTACGTGATTATACCATGTTCAATGTATAGGTGAGGTGACGAGTACCTATATTTTGTTGTCAATCATGCCCGTGAGTCGGTTATTATGAATTAGCTAATTTTCATTGATATTTACTGTATTATGGATTAAATTTCAATTTGGTGGTTAACCGTTTGATGGAAATTATTGGTTGTGAATACTGTTGAGTATTTGTGCGGTTGAGGAATATTTTGTTAAGTTATACACTTGGGTGAGAATTGTTATAGTTGTGTCCCTTGCCGGGACGGTATTATTTGCCGGGATGTTGTGATTTATAGTTCTTATTGTCGATTTCTTTACAAGCTGTTGTTCTTGATATTGTTTGGGTGAGGAAGAGTGTAAAGCACGAGGGGTCATTTCGTGCCATGTTATGATGTTTTAGCACGAGGGGCCATTCCATGCCATGTTATGATATTATAGCACAAGGGGTCATTCCGTGTCATGTTATGATGTTTTAGCACGAGGGGTCATTCCGTGCCATATTATGATATTATAGCACGAGGGGTCATGCCGTGTCGTTTCTATTTACTTGTTAATTCCGGTTGTTAGTTTGATATTTAAACTGTTGCCTTGTCCTGTTATTTCAGTTAATTGTTATCCCTTTTCCCCAGCATATTTTCCCTTGTTTTGCACTTAACGGTTTACTGTCGTTATTCCTTTTATACATTGTGAAATTGCACAAGTTGTATTATTTGTCATGTCCTAGCCTCGTCACTACTTCGCCGAGGTTAGGCTCGGCACTTACTCAGTACATGGGGTCGATTGTACTGATACTACACCTGCACACCTTTTGTTGTGTAGATCCGGGTACAGGACCCTATGGAGAGTGAGCTAGGAGGCTTCCTTCAGTCAACCCGGAGACACTGAGGTAGTCCTGCAGGCGTCCGTAGGCCTTGGCGTCCCCTTCTACTCCCTTTTATTTCTGGTTTTAGTCTTTCAAAAACAGATGTATTATTTCTTTCGGACCTTTATATGTATTAATCATAGGTAGTCCGTGACATTGTGACTCCAAAGATCTGGGTGTGGTTATTATGAAAATTCATAAAAATTGTGGACTTAGTTATGTATTTCTTTTATCCGTTTTCACTTTAAGCTTTTACTTATGGAAAAAATCGTATTTCACTTGTCCTCACTTAATAATAAAGGTTTTTAACAAATTTTATTAATCACGTTGGCTTGTCTAGCGGGTTCAACATTAGACGCAATCACAGTCCCGACGGTTGAAATTTTGGGTCGTGACAAGTTGGTATCAGATCTCTAAGTTGCATAGGTCTCACAAGTCACACACAAACTTGGTAGAGTCTGAGAGATTGGTATGGAGACATCTGTACTTATCCCCAGAGGATGCAAAGTTAGGAATAACATCACATCTATTTTTCTCTGTCATGCAATTTGAATTCTAAATGCTAAATGAGTTTTTATTCTATTCTCTCGCAGAAGGTGAGAACACGTGCTTCCTCATCTACCGATCAGTAGCCTAATCCTCCAGTTGCATCTCCTACGAGGGGCCGAGGACGAGGCCGTACTAGAGGCCGACGCAGGGGCAGGGCTCAGCCCAGAGCAGCAGTCCCTGTGGAGGACCCTCAGGTAGAGTTTGGCGATGAGATTCCTGCTCAGACAGTTCTGGTTGGACCAGCTCAGGCTCTAGAGGGGTTCATTGCCACCCCAGTACTTCAAGACGCTCTGGTCCGCTTAGTAGGCCTTATGGAGAGCGTGACTCAAGTCGGTCTACTTCCTGCAGCACCAACCGTCTCTCAGGTTGGGGGAGGGGCCAAGACTGCTGCAACCCGCACACCAGAGCGGTTACCTTCGCAGTTCCAGACTCCAGCACCTCAGACAGCTGGAGTAGTTCAGCTGGGTATTGTGGCACAGGCCGTTGAGGGAGCAGCTATGTTTGCTGATGCTTTATGGAGATTGGATCAGTTCACCAAGTTGTTTCCTACTACTTTAAGTGGTGCACCATCAGAGGACCCCCAGGATTACATAGACAGTTGGTATGAGGTTCTTCGGAACATGGGGATTGTGGAGACCAATGGGGTCGATTTTGCTATTTTCTGTCTTTTTGGTCCCGCCAAGACTTGGTGGAAGGATTATTGCTTGACCAGACCAGCTGGATCTTCTTCTTTGTCTTGGTCTCATTTCTCCGAGTTGTTCTTGAAGAAGTTTCTTCCAGATACCTAGAGAGAGGATCTTCGGAAGCAGTTTGAGCTTCTCCAACAGGGCTCTATGATAGTTACACAATATGAGACCCGATTAATCACTTTGGCCAGACATGTTATTATGATACTCCCCACTGATCGAGAGGTATTAAGGGGGTTTATTGAGGGGCTAGCTTAGTCGATTAGACTACAGATGGCCAAGGAGACAGGTACTGATATTTCCTTTAAGGAGGCGGCCAATATGGCCGGGCGGATCGAGATGGTCTTATTACAGGGCAGTGGTCAGGGGTCTGACAAGAGGCCTCGTCATTTTGGCCGATTCAGTGGTGCGTCATCTGGAGGCAGAGATTCTTTTGGCAGAGGTCATCCTTCCAGACCATTCCAATCAGCACTCCAGGTATCCCGCAGTGCACCACCAGCTCCTATAAGTGCACCACTGCTTCAGAGTTTCCAGGGTGGTTATTCTGGTCGACAGGGACAGTTTCAGGGCCAGTAGTCTTAGCAGCAGAGATCTTATTACTCTTGCAGTGGTATGGGGCACATTTCCATGTTTTACTTCCGAGCTTCTGGTGGTTCTCAGCATCAGGGTTCCCGTGCTATGAATCTCGCATCAGGTGCACCCTCACCCCCTCAGCTAATTAGGGGTGGAGGTCAAGGTGCCATAGGTGGAGGCCAGACAGTTAGAGGTGGAGGACAGGCTATGAGAGGTAGAGGTCAGCCCGCAGTAGGTCGACACAAGGACATTCAGATTGGTGGGGCTCAACCCTGATGCTATGTTATTCCCGCCAGACCTAAGGCTGAGGCCTCTGATGCAATCATTATAGGTATTGTTTCAGTTTGCAACATAGATGCGTCGGTTTTGTTTGATCCGGGGTCCACATTTTCCTACGTGTCCTCATATTTTTCTCCTTATCTGATTATGCACCGTGATTCCCTAAGTACTCCTGTATATGTGTCTACACCGGTGGGTGATTCTATTGTGGTAGATCGAGTCTACCGTTCATGCATAGTGGTTATTGGTGGTCTTGAGACCCGTGTAGATCTTTTACTTCTTGATATGGTTGATTTCGATGTCATTTTGGGGATTGATTGGTTATCTCCCTATCATGCTATTCTGGACTGTCATGCCAATACTGTGACCTTGGCCTTACCGGGAGTACCCCGATTGGAGTGGAGGGGGACTCATGGTCGTTCATCCAGCAGTGTTATCTCGTATATGAAGGCTCAGTGTATGGTTGAGAAGGGATGTTTGGCCTATTAGGCTTATGTTCTTGATTCTAGTGTCGAGGTCCCTCCTATGGAGTCTGTGCCCATTGTCCGTGAGTTTTTAGAGGTGTTCCCTGCTGACCTACCGGGTATGCCACCCGACAGGGATATTGACTTTTGCATTGATTTGGCTCCGGGCACTCAGCCCATTTCTACCCCGCCATATTGTATGGCCCCGCCATAGCTAAAGGAATTGAAGGATCAGTTACAGGATTTGCTAGATAAAGGCTTTATTAGGCCTAGTGTTTATCCTTGGGGTGCCCCGGTGCTGTTTGTTAAGAAGAAATATGGCTCGATGAGGATGAGTATTGAGTACCGGCAATTGAACAAGGTTACTATCAAGAATAAGTATCCTTTGCTGAGGATTGATGATTTATTCGACCAGCTTCAGGGTGCCACTGTGTTTTCAAAGATTGACTTGAGATCTGGCTACCATCATTTGAGGATTAGGGCATCTGATGTCCCTAAGACAGCCTTTCGCACTCGGTATGGGCATTACGAGTTCTTGGTGATGTCATTTGGGTTGAAAAATGCCCCAGCTGATTTTATGGATTTGATGAACTGAGTGTTCAGGCCTTATCTAGATTAATTCGTGATTGTTTTCATTGATGACATTTTGATTTATTCTCGCAGTTAGGAGGACCATGAGCAACACCTTCGAGTCGTCCTCCAGACTTTGATGGACAGTCAATTGTATGCCAAATTTTTGAAGTGTGATTTCTTGTTGAGTTATGTTGCATTTTTGGGGCATGTTGTGTCGGCCGAGGGTATTCAGGTGGATCCCAAGAAGATTTCAGCAGTCAGAGATTGGCCTAGACCCACCTTAACTATAGAGATTCGGAGTTTCTTGGGCTTAGCAGGTTATTATCGTCGGTTTGTGGATGATTTTTCATCTGTTGCAGCCCCGATGACCAAGTTGACTCAGAATGGTGCCCAGTTCAGGTGATCAGATGAGTGTGAAGCGAGCTTTAAGAAGATCAAGACAGCCTTGACCACGGATCCGATGTTGGTTTTGCCCACAAGTTCAGGGCCATATACCGTGTATTATGATGCTTCACGGGTTGGACTTGGTGATTTGTTGATGTGGGATGACAAGGTTATAGCTTATGTTTCACATCAGTTGAAGGTTTATGAGAAGAACTATCCAGTTCATGACTTAGAGTTAGCAACCATTGTACATGCGCTGAAGATTTGGAGGCATTATCTGCATGGTGTGTCATGTGAGGTGTTCATATATCATAAGAGTCTGCAATATCTGTTCAAGCAGAAAGAGTTGAATATGAGGCAAAGAAGATGGTTGGAGCTGTTGAAATACTACGACATTACCATCTTATATCATTCGGGGAAGGCCAATGTGGTGGCCGATGCTTTGAGCCAGAATTCAGTCAGCATGGGTAGTCTTTCTTATACTCCGGTCGGGATGCGACCACTTGCTTTAGATGTTCAGGCTTTAGCCAATCGGTTCATGAGATTGGGTGTTTTTGAGAATAGAAGTGTTTTGGCTTATACCGCGGACCGTTCTTCATTGTTTGACCGTATTCGGGACCGGTAGTATGATGATCGTCATTTATGTGTCCTTAGGGATACGGTTCGGCACATAGGTCCCAAGCAGGTTACAGTTGATGATGATAGAGTCTTGAGGATGCATGGCCGTATTTGTGTGCTTGATGTTGATGGGCTTCGTGAGTTGATATTGTAGGAGGCCCATAGTTCCCGGTATTCCATTCATCTGGGCGCCTCAAAGATGTACTATGATTTGCAGTGACATTATTGGTGGCGGAGGATGAAGAAAGATATTATGGCATATGTAGCACGGTTCTTGAACTGTTAGTAGGTTAAGTACGAGCATGAGAGACCCTGTGGTTTGATGCAGCAGATTGAGATTCCCGAGTGAAAGTGGGAGCGTATCACCATGGATTTCGTAGTTGGACTCCCATGGACTCAGAGGATGTTCGATGCAGTGTGGGTCATTAGGGATAGGCTGACCAAGTCAGCACACTTTATTCCTGTATCAGTTTGGTATTCTTCGGAGAGATTGGCAAGGATTTACATCATGGAGATTGTTTGCTTGCATGGTGTGCCTGTGTCCCTTATTTCTTACCGAGGTACTCAGTTTACCTCCAATTTCTGGAGAGTATTTCAGCGTGAGTTGGGAACACGGGTTGAGTTGAGCACAACGTTTCATCCTCAGATGGACGGACAGTCCGATCATACTATTTAGATCTTGGAGGATATGTTACGAGCATGTGTCATTGACTTTGGAGGTTCATGGGACCAGTTTTTCCTTTAGCTGAGTTTGCCTACAACAAGAGCTATCAGTCGAGCATTCAGATGGCTCCTTATGAGGCGTTGTATGGCAGGCGGTGTCGGTCGCCAGTTGGGTGGTTCGAGTCGGGGGAGGCTAGGTTGTTGGGTTTGGAGTTAGTACAAGATGCCTTGGATAAGGTAATGATCATTCAGGATAGACTTCGTACAGCTCAGTCCAGGCAGAAGAGTTATGCAGACCGTAGAGTTCGTGATTTGGCATTCATGGTAGGAGACCGGGTATTGCTTCGAGTGTCTCCCACGAAGGGCGTGATGAGGTTTGAAAAGAAGGGAAAGTTGAGCCCTAGGTACATTGGCCTCTTTGAGATTCTTGAGAAGGTAGGAGAGGTGTCTTACAGACTTGCTTTGTCGCCGAGTTTATCAGTCGTGCATCTGGTGTTTCATGTATCTATGCTTCAGAAGTATCTTGCCGATCCCTCTCATGTGCTAGACTTCAGCAGTGTCCAGTTGGACAAGGATTTGACTTATGAGGAGGAGCCGGTATCCATATTAGCCCGACAGGTTCGTCAGTTGAGATCAAAGAGTTATCCTTCGGTTCGTGTTCAGTGGAGAGGTCAGTCTGTCGAGGCAGCTACCTGGGAGTCCGAGTCCGATATGTGTCACACCTCCTTTTTCACTCCGGTAAGGGTGGATAAGAGAGTTTTTCCAATTTAAGTGACATAATTGAATTTGGGATTTTAATTAGTTTCAGAGTTGCCACCCGGATTTTTGACGATGCTCCGGGACACCGTTTTGTTTTGAAAATCCCAAACCGAGGAATTTTGACTCTGTTTTGATTTGTCTGCGACCAGAAATCCGAGTATGGAATTCTGTTAACCCGGGAGAAGATGTTAGGCATTCCCGAGTTCCGTGGTTCTAGCACGGTCGCTTAACTATTATTATTTGGCCTAAATGTTCTGATTGTTTACGTGTTTTAGCCTATTGTGCGCTTAGCCTTCTAAATTTTAACGGCTTTTGACGTTTATGGATTTATCTTGAAACAAGTCACGATGGCGTGCACTTGTTTGTTTTGGACACGTTATAACTGCGCCACATGAGATGCACCCACAATTACAACATGTGATTTTTATTATAGTTTTGAGTTAGAGTCGGGGACATGAGTTGGCACACCCGAGTGTAATTTATATAGTCATGACTATGGTCGTGACAGTTTAAAATGCTTATTTGTAGCAACATTTGATTACTCCCAAGTTTTGTAAGTTTTATCTAAAAAAAAGGGTATATTTTAGTTGTTTTTATTCAAAGTTACGCGAACGTATACTTTGGTCTTAATTTGAAAATCGTAATTATCTCACGCAAACGTATACATAATTACGATAATTTGATTAATTGAAATTGTATCTTAAGCTACTAACATGTTTAAGAAATTGATTAATTTTCCTAAATGTTTGGGAATTGTTGGAGGAGATCTCATAACTTGTGGAATTGTGTTGTGACTAAGTTGAAAGGAGAAAAAAAAAACAAGTTAAAGACTAATACAAACGTTGGTAATTCCATTTTAGATAATCATGCAAATATGTAATATGCTTAATGCACACAAATAACCTAGTATAGCAAATGATTGAAATGATACCTATTTGACTGAGGTAAAAATAAAAATTGTGTAGACTACTAACTTTGCAAAAAATAAAGGCACAAATAAATATTAAGAAACATGCTAATAACAAAACAAAGCATATTCAAATATAATTATAGTCCAACAGAACTATCGCATCGTATCAATGTGGAAGAACGTGAAAGTTACCTTTCACTGGCACAAGAAAATCCGAATCAATAACAAGCGACTCTAACCGCAAAACTCAAATTCGGACACCTCAACCTCCGTCAAACTCCATCCATTTTTTTTAAACACAAATTCGAAATGGAAGGAGTTCGTCCAGATCTTACTGCTTTGGGTTTACTCTCTCTCTTTTTTTTAATTTTAAATTATAGTAAGATTCTTTAAAACTTTAACTCCGGTTATGTGTCTTTAGAGATTTGGACATATGTGATATTTTACTAGTGTGAAAGAGGTTTTGGAATTTGGGTCTAAGAAAATGAGATAGATAAGAGGAGACAAGAAGTTGGAGGTGGTCGTCAGTTTCAATGGTGGTCGCTGGACATGGGTACGAATTGCCGGAACTCAAACCCGGCAAGATCGCCGTTTAACACTTCACTGCCTTTAGCCGTTTCCCATTTTCTCTTTTTCGCCACCTCTTGTGTGTGCGTTTGTGTTCCTCTTTATTGGAAGAATTTTTGTGTGTTCTCTTTGTTTCTGGGAATTTCTAGGTGAGGATCTATGTGATGACCCGAAAGGTCATCTTATGTAAAGATAATTATTATTGTGTTCCGAGGCCCCGAAGTCCTCCGTTAATCTCACTTCGATGTGCGTGCACAGCCCGGAAACCTTTATGTGGAAAACTTGATAAAGAGTTAAATTTATGATAATTAATTGAATAAAGTTGACTTTGGTCAACATTTTTGGTAAACGGATCCGGATCCGTGATCTGACGGTCCCGAAAGGTCCGTAGGAAGATATGGGACTTGGGCGTATGCCCGGAATCGAATTCCGAGGACCTAAGTCCGAGAAATAAATTTTTAAAGAAAATTGTTTTCTGAAAATAATAAAGGCTTATGAAAATGAACCTTGATGTGAAACCTATGTTGTCGGGCCCGTATTATGGTTTCGGAGCCCGGAACAGGTTCAATATGTGTTATTTACGTTATCTGTGAAATTTGGTAAGAAACGGACTTGATTTGACGGGTTTCGGATCAAAATTGGAAAATCTAGAGTTAATGAAGTTCTGAGGATTTTCATAGAATTTGAAATTTGGTTTGGAATGTGATTTTATGTTACCGAGGTCCGAATGAAATTCTGAGACCGGGAATAGTTCCGTTATGTCATTTATGACTTGTCTGCAAAATTGAAGTCATTCCGAGTAGTATAGGCATGTTCGGTGCATTGAAGTGAATTCTAGAATTTCAAGTTCTTAAGTTTTGATTCAATTTGGTTTTGGGGTTGAATTCTGAGTTTCGTTGTTGTTTTTCATGTTCCGAGAGTTCGAGCGAGTCCGTACCATGAGTACAGACTTGTTGGCGTCTTTGGACGGGGTCCCGAGGGGCTTGGGTGAGTTTCGGACCCCTCGAAGTTAATTCCAAAACACCAGAATTTTCTGTCTTGTTTTCTTCAGCGCGTTTGCAGGTGCAAGGTTGCGATCGCACAAAAGGATTTGATCAGGGGTGGAAAATGACTTGTGCGATCGCACAGGTCTATCCGCGATCGCACAGGGTAAGTTTTTGGACTGTCCCGGATTAGCTCTGCGATCGCAGCCCCTACCCCCGCGATTGCACAAGCCTGTTTCCCCTACTCTCCGCGATCGCCAGCCTACAACTGCGATCGCACATTGCAGAAGCTAGGCAGTGTGATTTTAATACGGGATTTGGCATCATTTAACAATTCCATCTTTTTCCCCAAGCTTCATCAGAGCTTTCAAGAGGTGCATGCCACCCAGTGTTTGAGGTAAGTAAAATTCTCCCTAACACCTAGTTCTAAACATCAATTCCTAGTTAATCTTCCTTCCAAATTATCAAATTCATGAAATTAGGTAATAATTAGGGCTTTTGGGAAATTTGTTAATTATCTGTTTAAAGACGCGAATTTAAGTATAAATTACATAATTATGATCCTTAGGCTACGGGTGAGTGATCCCTTCGAGAATTTTCGGGATTCGAACGGGTGGGCCCGGGGTCGAAATTTCAAAATCCTTCAAAATGGTCTAACTTTGGGATAATTGGGTAATTCTTCTTCCTTGAGCTTGAATTGATTCAATTATACTATATTTGGCTAGTTGCGAGCTGTCGAGGGTAGATTTTGTAGATTTCGGGCGCATCCTTGATCCGAGGGGTGATTTCGTCACGAGGTGAGTCTCCTTTCTAACCTTGTACGAGGGAATTATCCCCCTATGTGATGTATATGCCAGGTGTAATTATTTGGGGGCTACGTATGCGCCAAGTGATGAGAGTTCGTACGTAGCGGCTATTATTGTTATGTCCGAGTAGTTAGGCCCACATCATGCCTTGTATGCTTCCTCGTAATGCCTTATATGCTTTTCTCGTAATGCCTTATATGCTTCATTGTAATGCTTTATATGATTTATTGTGACGCCATATGTACTATGAGATTATGTTTTGTATAGTATCGTTCCTCTGAGGCTTTATGGAAAATTGTTGAATGGCAAGGAATTTTTTATGGAAAGTAAGTATTATAAGATATATGGGATCGGGTCGTACGCCACGACAATGTTGAGAAGTATTATAAGATATATGGGCTCGGGCCGTACGCCACGACAGTGTTGAGAAGTATTTGTGATATATATGGGATCGGGCCGTACGCCATGGCAGTGTTGAGAAGTATTTGTGATATATATATGGGATCGGGCCGTACGCCACGGCGAGTTTAGAAGGTACCTTATGGGACCGGTCCGTACGCCACGGCGAGTTTAGAAGGTACCTTATGGGAGCGGGCTGTACGCCACGGCGGATCTAAGAATTTGTGATTATTATTTCGTTCGGTGGTCTTACCCTTGAAAGTGCTTTAATGTTTAGTTCAGTAGTTGTTTGGATTTCTGCTCTTGATATGTACTTGTTGCTTATTTCTTGACATGCCTACTGTATTTCATTATATTTTATCATATGTTATTACTGTTAAACCTTAATGAGTATCGAGTCGACCTCTCGTCACTACTTCTTCGAGTTTAGGCGGGATACTCACTGGGTACATATTTATTTAATATGTACCCATGCTGCACTTTTGTACTTAACTGTACAAGTCCTGAGGCCGGTGCTTCTGGTTATTGTACCGGAGATAGATGATACGCTCAAATTACACTTTTAAAATAGTGTAAAGCGGTNACAAGGGAAACTAATTTAGGATGTAATTAATATGGGTAAAATAACCAAGGTTGTGTCCCCTCTCATGAAGTGTAATGCAAGTGGGTATTAATATAATATATTTCTAACAGGAAGTTCTTGATATGCAAATGATTCTTATGATAATTATCCTAGATTTTCCAATACTAAGAGGTATTTCCTCTTTATGATTTTTCCAAATGTAAAAGAGTTGCAGTAAATCCGAATCACTTATTGCCAAATAAAACCAACTTATTCCTAAGTGATTTTATTAAACGAGGTTTAACGCCTCGAGTTTTTTGTATTTACTCTTACCAATTCTAACCCACTTTTCCAAGCTAAGATAAAATTTATGGCATAAGTTAATGTTTCCAACCATTAACAAGAAATATCAGACGAAGAGTAAATACATATCAACTACCCATTATGCATATATTCAATGGCAAATACCCAAAT